>JAVJIF010022846.1:0-82275 GCA_038442645.1 Agave tequilana
TTCTTTTATAAGCAGACATCAGATTAGTATTATTATGGCACCGTCAGAGGATGTATATACGGCAGAAGGGCAGAGATGTCTCAGTCCTGAGTTTACCGTTCCGTCGATCTGGGAGAACGGCCCACAGTTATTCATATCTTTATTGGCATAATCCTCATTCCTATCCTTCTCTTGTTCATCTTCCCCTTATCGAAATGCGAGGAGGACGCAATTTTTTTATAAGGTGGATGGAGTGTAACACCCCGCTCCCCGAATACATACTTAGTTGCGTATTCATATTTTCTGATCGTATTTTTTATTTACTTCCTGTATTTGTTTTTTATTATGAGTATTTATATGATCGTTTTGCCTTGGATCTGGATTCGTGAACTCGGAGTCAGCCCTACTCTGAACCGGGGGACCGATCCTAGAGTATTGCTCGATTTGGACTTTTTGGTATTCTGATTTAACTGATTTCAGTTTCAAACATCATTTTCTAATATTCTAGATTTTTCGTGATTTTTTGAAATTTTCCTGAATTAAGTTGAAAATCTTCAAAACCGGGGTCGACCAATATCGCAGACCGATTCTCGGATTTTTAGTTTACAAACGGAGTTAAATTCTAAAAATGACTTTCTTATAACTTCTTAAAATCACATTTTCTATCTAAATACTTTTCTGAGAATTTTCTAAAATTATCAAAATTCCACTAGATTTGGTGTGGGCCAGTATCGCTGGTTGATTCCAGGAATTTTAGTTTGCAATTGGAATCAAATTTCTAAATTCTGCTTTCATATTTCTTCTTAGAATTATATTTTCTCCTTTCTGGTATTTTTCGAGATTTTTCTGATTTTATTAAAATCCGGCCGACCCGGTATAGACCGGTATTGACGGTTGACTTCAGAATTTTTATTTTGAAAATGGGATTGAATTTCTAAATTCACCAAAATTCTTTATATAATATTTATTATTTTTGAGAATTTTTGGAAAGCTTTTCAAGCTACTTTAATTTTTGGACTTTTCCGGAGTTTTCGGTGTTTTCCCAGATACCGGAATTTTATCCAGATATTCTACTTTTCTTTTTCTCTCTCTCCTTGCTAGACGTGAATTTCAGCAACCTGGATTCCGCATTTAATGCAGGGATGCTCTCCATACTACATTTAATGCTTCTCCTGCAAGATCAACTCTGAATCTTATCACCATGTCTTTTTGTCTTTTCTGGCAAACGCAAATCTCGCGTTTTTCCCCTGGACGCGGATTTTTCTCCGCGTCCAGTTCATTTTGCCCAAGATGCGGATTTCGTTGCTTGGAGACGCAAGTTTATTTGGTGCGTCTCTTTTGATTTGTAAGGATGGCACATTGGTAATAATCAAACCACCTCATATATATATACCCTACTCCTTTCTCTCTCTTTCATTATTATTTTCTCCTCCTTCTTCCCTCCAACAGCCAACAGAGAGCATGGCAGCAAAACGCAGCCATGCTGCTTCCCTTGGCCGGCCATGCTCCACCACTTTTTCTCCTCCATCTCCACCACTTTTTCTCCACCAACTCCTCCATCTTTCTCTCCTCCATCTCCTCCTTCATTCCAACAACACAACCACAACACCATCTCATCACCATCTTCTTCTTCATTTCCAACCAAAATAACCCATTTCCACCACCACCTTCTCCTCCATCTCCACCACTACCTACACCACCTTGGCCACCACGAATCACGCCATCTTTCTCTCCTCGGAACACTCTTTCTAACGAGGTATAGCTTCGTTCTCCGAAGCCTCGTTTCCAAAACTCCATTTTCACCAAATGAACTACACTTGCACCTCACAATTTGCTTAGGCTTGGAGCTTTGGTCACCTTCTCCGGCCAACTCCGGCCAACTCCGGCCGCCGCCGGTGACCGCCGGCCATCGCCAGCTACCACCCCCTTCCCTTCTCTCTTTCCATTCCTTCTTTCTTTATTTTCCTTCTTTCTTTCTTTCCTTTCTTTTTCATTTCCTTTCCTTTTCCTTTCCTTGTCTTCTCTGATTTTCCTCTCAAAACCTGCGTCCTACTCTCCCTCTTTCCTGTCTCTCTCTTTCTCTCTGTTGATTGCTGACGTGGATCTCACCCCGCGTCCAAGCAATTCCTTAATGCGAATCTTCGCGTTCTTGACATTTGTATAATGCGGCCTTCGCGTTCCTGTATCAACACGACGCGGAGCTCATGCCCGCGTCTGTGTTCTTCTCGTGTTAACGCGACGTGGAACCCACTTCCGCGCCCGCGTTCTTCTCATGTTATAACTTGAACGCGGGTCTCGAACCTCGCATTTGGGGATCTACGCGACGCGATTCCTACGTCTGCGACCCCCGCGTCTCATTCTCAAACCCGCGTCCCCCTTTACATACTCTCTCTCCATGAACTTCTCTCTCTAGTTCTCTCTTCTCTCTCTCTCTCTCTCTCATTCTCTTTCTCTCTCTTGATTTTCTCCTCTCTCTATCACTTTCCCTTTAAACGCGTTGACGCGTTGATTTCCTGGATTCAGAGATCGGGGATTTCACTGTATTTTCTAAAGACTTAGGCGAGTGTTCTCGCTTTCATCTTGACTTTCACACTTCGTTGGATCGACTTGATTGACTTATGTATTTGTATCTGGAACTAACACCTTCTCTGCAGGTACCCTAACCTCTGGGTACAACCTTTGAGGTTTGAAATCATCTGGACCTTCTTTATGCTACACCTGGTAGGTGGATCTATAGTCAACACTTTATCGCTTACTCCGTTCGAGTGTAACTTCCCGTGAGCATGGCTTCCCGTGAGTAGTAGTATGGCGTTCCTACGCTTACTGCGACACGTGTGTCTAGCTACGATGCGAGCGGTAACCACGCCGAGCGTGATAGCATTTAGTGTTGTAGATTAGCTTCGCTCCAGCTTGCTCAGCTCTGCTTGATTATGCTCAGCTATTACTTTATCACTTACCAAGTACTTGCTTGATATGTTAACACTTGACATGCTTTTTACTTGATACCTATCATCTACCTGCTAATACTGGACACCTGTCTATATCACTTGTCAACTGTTGTGTCATCACCTGACACCCGACTTGCTACTTAACACTTGCTTCTTACTATGACATGACTTATCACTTGCCTCCTGATATACTAATACTTCACCTGTGATTATAACATTTACGGGAATACTATACTTATTATCTTGCATTACATGCATGACTTGAATCTTGTACTTGTTGTCCTGTATCATATACAGTGACCTGAATCTATAGTACTCATGTACTCCTGAATTCCTGATCATGTCTTGCACTTGCAATTCCTGTAAATTGATAACTACATAATAAATCATAAAAAGGAACAACTTGCATCGGGTCGGGGGAAACTTCGGCTATCAATATATGTTCTTGTTTACAGTGGTACTAGGCATGTTGTGTAACTAAAACTTCCGGTCTGACCTGTGGGCCTCCAGGCGACCGAGGGAGTGCTGGCTCCCTCCTTCTTGGTACCATCTTGATAAAGGGCATCCTATAAGACCCTCTTGATCGCCTTGCGGCAGGTTCCGTCCACCAAGCAACGGAACAATCCTGGGCCGTGATCCCGGGTATGTACGGGACCCACTGTAAACATTGTTCGTTGATACCCCCATTGGTTTCCAATAACAACCTTGCTTTACTTAGATGTGGATATATATGTGCTGGGACGCTAGTTCACATATCTAGACATCAGGGTAAGACGAGTAATAATAATAATAAAAGATGCCAGTTATGAATCTGTAGTTTGCCTTGCCATGTTTGCTTGTATCGGATTTTACTTCGGATTTCCGGTTTTATGATTATTATACTATACATGTTCATATCCTGCCTTCTACTTGTATTCTATCCAGCCTGTCTCCTGCTCTTATCTGATCATACTATGAGTCTTCCCTGCTTGATTTCATATGCTGTATATGTACTTGCTCCTGTATGCTTGTGCCCACGACACGGTTTTCAATGCATATTTATGACTTGAAATTATCGATACACATGTGCTTATCTATGCTCGCCACTTGGCTTTCGCATCACCACTCGCCGGGGAGTTCTGACTCCTCTGGATTCTCATGTCCAGGTCATAGAGCTTGGAGTGTATGGATTCTCCCAGTTGCTGATCAGAATGGCGCAGTGGTAGCGTGGATCTTCAGCAGACCGTCCAGAGCCCCATCCTTCCAAGCCCCTGCTCGGCTCTAGAGTTTTCCTGTTGTGACTCTGAGCCTCCATTTGTTCTATTCATACATATCACCTTGTATTCTCGCATTTGCGCCTGTTGGTGATGTAATATTATTATAATATTTATCACTTCCTGTGATAACTTTGTAATTGTACTCTTGTGTTGGAATGTATAATGCACCACGTGCTTCCGTACTCTGATTCTTGCCTGTACTGATGCTTAGCGTATATACGTGAGGGTATTTCTGACCTGCGTAATATGTCGCAGTAACGTCTCCGTACCCGCCGGATCGGGGCGTTACATATATCAAGCATATAAAGAGATAAACAATAAAAGCATGCAGGATATATAAATACAAGTGAGAAAGAAGAGAGAGAGAAGAGAGCAAATCGCAAACACGGGAGAACACGGGAAGCACACGCACACTCCGACCGACAACACATACACCTAACTACACACACGCAAGATCACCGCATCACTGCCGCAACACCTACAACGAGTTCACACTAGAACTCTTGGACCCACAAGTCCCTCACTTGTTCCCACAAGAACAACCCACGCAAGCACACTAGCTTGCCGAGGCCGCACCTCTACCCGAGCTCCCATAAGAACTCATCACAACACGAACCCGCAAGTATGCCTCCTCAAATACAAGATGAACACTTGGTGATCCCTACACTTTGATCACCTAAAAACATTCTCACAATAAAGCTCCTATAGGATGGATTTAGCAATGGAAAGCTCAAGTTAGTGTGAGAGAAACAAGATAGAGTTGTGGTGAAAAACTCAAGAAATCTCTTTTGAAAAACACTCTTGAAAATTTTCCTTTTAATATGAAAGTATTATCCCTAAAATATGTGGTGAAAACCACTACGAGAGATGGAAAAACTGGCTTTGAAACCTTATTAAAATCTTATGAAAAACAGGCCAAGTGAACCCCATTTTATAAGGGATCAAAAACTAGCCGTTGGGGTCAAACTGCAGGTCAAAATGACCTATCGGTCGACTGGCCAATGGTCATATTTTTTACCGTTAAAGCTTGCCGGTCGACCACCCGGTCGACCGTGCCCTGGGCATGACCCGCTTGTGGACCGTGCCCCGAGCAAGACCTGTCGGTCGACTGCCCGATCGACCAGGGCCAGATCCAGAGAGTGAACTCTCTGAATCGGTCGATCCCCGGTCGACCGGCCCTCAAGCCAAAGGGTTGTGCACGTTTCTGTGCACATCGGTCGACCTCTCAGTAACCGACTTCTGTCTCGATCGACCATCCAGTCGACCAGCAAAAGGCCAGGTCAGGAAATTTTGGGATAAAAACTTGGTTTCATAAACTCTTATAAAATCCCATAAAATCACTAAAAATCTACAAAAATAAGCTCATTGAAATACTTTAAAGTACAAATATGTGTGATCAAAAATCAACAAATATTACAAACTTTTTGATCCATTTTTGTAATATAGAAATTTTACCTTAAATAAAATCCGTATTTTTCAAAATCAATCTTCAATTTGAAAAATAATATTTTCAAAACTTCTTCAAATACAAAAACAAGTTATTTTAACTACTTTTAAAGTTTAGTGTGCATAGATATGATCCAATACACATATAAGATGAAATATCAATGATTTTGACAATAAGCTGTAAAAAAGTTTTGATAAATACAAAACTTAAATATATGATATAGAATCACCAAATAAGTTTTTCTAAACATTTGAACTAACAATATTCATGGATGAAATTCAAAACACATATAAACCATATAAACTTGTTTTGATTAAATCTAATCATGCAACATAAGAATGTATACTTTGAAGCTCAAAACCAAACGGTATTTTCTAAAATCAAAACTGTTTTATGAAAATACATATAAATTGTGTGTGTATATGAGCTTGAGAAATTCACAACTAATCTATCATTTATATTTTATCTAGAAACAAATCTTAACACTTATAAAACTAGACTCAAGTCTTCACGAAAATCTTCTTTTGAAAATCTTCTTCTCCTTCTTGATTTGGTCCAAACTTTGATCCAATGAGCCAGACTCCTCTTGAGTACTTGATGCGATCTTGATGCGCGAGCACTTGAATCAATATGTGATGGCTTCAAAACTTGACTTCGAATCTTTTGTTGAAGCTAAACACCGACTAAGATCTTGATCAAATATCTGAAGCTATATAAACACAAGATCATTAATACTATAAGTATATGAGTTAATCATCATCAAAACTAAAGTGATGGGCTTTTGGGCTAACAACCTAACTAAGTTACATTCTTGAGCCAGTTTTGATTCACATAATTTCTGAACTTTAATCAATCATTTCACCCATTCACATTCCTTTCGTGGATGACAATCAAGATTCAATTTCATTATATCCATTTGAACTTGCCCAATTTTTGAGAACCATCTTGACATTTTGGCAACTTATCCTTTTTTCTAAAATTGAACTGATGAATGAATGTGATCCTGATCCACAAATTGGTCATTCCATTATATTTTTTGATTCAATAATAACTCTGGTATCTTTACGAGATTTTTTTTCATATTCCGAAATCAACATTGTATCAGTACACCGTGAAATTGAATCACTAATATTTTACAATCACATTTCGATAATGGAAAAAGTGTGTGAACATTATTCTTTGATTTGGCCCCTATTTTAGAACTAATTTCGACTCTCACTTTTAAATCTCAACTTGATCTAAGTAAAATTCTCGAGTCGGTATTTATTCCTATTTCTTTGAACCCAAATCAATCATCTTCCACAACCACACTTCATTGTCGGACAAAGGTATTGAACAAAATGACCCAAGAATTTTTTTGAAATTGAAAATTGGATGGGGATAATTTAATAAATAAGACCATTCACTTAACTATTCTTTTAATGGGTTGTAATCAAGAGGTCACTGGTAGGTTCCTTCGAACTCCACAATCTTTAGATTGGGCCACATTTTTCAGACCAATCAGACCACCATCGTAACCATACCATGAGGTAATTGTTTCTTCCTTTTCCATTTGTGTCATGTATCTACACATTCATGATGCATTAAGGACAATGCATGAGATTAAGTGTGGGGGAGGGTTTACTAACGTAGTTTGCTTTAAATTTTTTTTTCTTTTACACTTCTTTTTAAGAAGTTTTTAGATTTTCTCTTTTGTATGGAAACTCCTTTTCTTTACTTTTTACAATACTTTTTGAAATAAGAGATAGTTTTGATTTATTAAGAAAGTTAAGATTATCTTAGAAATTAGGGAGATCTAAAATTATGAATTCTTAATACCGAGTCAAAATAATAGATCTTATTCAAATTTTAGAATGAGGAAATAAGATTAGAAAGATAATTTGATCTTGAATTTTTTGCCCTAGATATATGCACTTCATACTTACACAATTTTTTAGATTAAAACAAAGACTAAAAATGTCATAATATAAAAAATAAAACAAAAATAAAAAATAAAAACCACTTATTGAAGCTGGATAATTATGTCTCAGGAAGCATGATTATTCACGCCTAAACGGTAGACAAAAACAAAATAAATTCCCTTAGTTTTGTGGCCTTGTTTACTCGAATCCTTAAGCCCAAGGGATATTTTCTCATCTGGTGCCCTAAAATCATCTGGTTTGGGAGTCACCGGTTAAAAGCTCACTATCCAGGAAAACTAGAAAGCCTAAGAAAACTAAAATAAGAAATATATATACATATATATATATATAATATATATATATATATATATATATATAAACGGCATGAAAGTTAGAGTCGATATCCCAAAAATATTCACAGTTCACAAAGTGCATATTATCTAAGAGTTTTTTGAAGGATTAAAGAGTCAATTCAATTTTCAATTCTTATTTTTAATTTATAACAAAATTTTGCATTTAGACTTAGTTTAAGGAAGAATAATTTTTGGTTGACTAAGACCTTGAATCACTTACCTTTGGCAAAAATATTTCAACGCTTTTCTCTTTTTCAAATATGTTTTCAAAATACTAACATTTGATTTCCTTCTTTATAGATTTTGCGGGTGTAATCCACTGAAAACCCTCAGGAGACACAACTCCTCCTCTGGGAGAAACCTAAAGGTTTAAAGCCTGTTGCACATGCTCAGTGCAATCGCGCCACCTGCGAAAGTGGTATGATATTTTTCTTAATTAGTTTTCTGTTTTGTTCGGGATGAGCAAAAGATAAGTGTGGGGTGTGATTAGTCTCCAAATCTGCATATTTTATATCACGTCTTTATATTTATTCTGAATAAATTTTGTTAATTATGGCTTTCTTGTGTGTTTCTTGATCCATGGCATAAAGTGAAGAAGAAGCTCAAACTCTAGTTTATTTGGGATTTTTAAAGCCTAGAAGAAGCCCAAGACTTTGAAGCCCAATATGCTAATTCTGAGAACAGAAAACAACAAAACAGTAGGCAGTACATAGCCTATACCCCTAGTACAAGACCCACGCTGTAGCGCTGCACAAGCGGCCGTAGCATGGCCACGTGTTGAGCTTCGACGCATGGCCCCATATGGCTTTTCTGGTCCCCTCTTTGGTCATAAATACCCTGTATTGGCTAGATTTACAGGGGGAAGGTTTTTAGGATAGTTCTCGTCTCTTTAGTGTAGGTTAGTGTTTTTTCTTCTTTTTTATTTTTCTTTTCTTTAGTAGATCATGTAATAGGGAAGAGAGTGATTCATAGGATAAATGAGAAAGTTCTTATAATAGAGGGTGACACTCTATGAAAGGTTCTTCTTTTATCTCTATTTGTTTCTTTTCTAACTTCTTACATGTTTAGCTAACTTTTCTCTCATGGCAACTAACTAATAATCACTTACTATGCTAACTCCTTACTTGATAATCTACATGAATTTAATAGTCTCTACTTGGCCTTGCTCATGCAAGAGCCATTGATAGCTCATGATGATGGATTATAACACTCTAACAACTAATACTCTAACAAGCTAATATTACTTTATTTCATGCTTGCTCTAGTGTAATTTTGAGGGTTTAATTGTAACTTGCACTAGTTTGTTAAGTTTGGATGTGAAAGTGATCTTATTGTTCATACTTTGAAAAGCTCTTCAAGTCAAGGAATAGTGATGGCCAATGATCCATGTGAGTTAATTGTCACTAAGAAGTTAGTGTAGACTGTCTAAAAATCACTGCAGACAAGTCATCAGATAACAGGGTACATGCTTCAGACGCGAGGCTAATCAAAGCCACTCGTGCAGATCTAAGACGCAGGGCTCGATGCCCGCGTCTCAACACCACTACAATGCCAAGACGCAGAGCTCAAAGCCCGCGTCTCAACACCACTACAAAGTCGAGACGCAGAGCTCAAACCCCACGTCTCAACACCACTACAATACCAAGACACAGAGCTCAAATCCTGCATCACAGCACCACTTCAGTACTCAGACACAGAGTTTGAAGCCCGCGTCTCAGACGCGAAGCTCGACACAGAGTTTGAAGCTCGCATTCAACACTACCGCGGCACTCAAACGTGAAGCTCAAGACCCGCGTCCAGCGTTACCTAAATGGCTAAACGCAGGGCTCAAGCCCGCGTTCCAACTGCGAAGGAGCCCGGTGTCTCAGTTATAACTATCCCATTACTGGGTCAAGTTCGCGATTTGAAATCATGAAAAACTCCATCGTTGTTGAACACGTACAAATTATAAAACCTAAACTTACTAGAATCTTTTCAGCAAAATGTGTAGTGGCAAGTATAGGATCGAGTCCACAGAGACTTGTTCTTGAAAATTTAGTTATTAAAAATCTCACTTTTATCTTATTCTAGTTGAGAAATCCCATCGATGAAGGTTAGAATTTTAGTTTTTTAAAATAAATAAATAAATAAATAAAGATCAGCAAAAGAAAAATAAAAATATGAAGAAAGCAAAAGAAGAAAGAAATACTAACCATTTTGCAAAGATTTGAATAACCAAAATAAGAAAAATAAATTAAAAGATTGGTACGAAGGGAAGAGGAAGATGAACCAGTAGACTTATTTCTTATCGTCGCCTTGTTGTCTCCCTCCTCCAAGCGATGCTGAAAATAAAAGAAACTAATAAAAGAAAAGAGATGACTTCATAGAATCAAATATGAAAGAAAAGAATAGCATAAAAAAATAAAGAGAAAATTAAAGAAAAACTTAGACTGAACGCCGCAAGATCGTGAAGAAGAATTCTGAATTTTATTCAATAAATATCAAATACAAAGCCCTTGACCTCTCCAATCTCGCATTACAACGCTCAAACTCTATTTTTTCTGGCTTTTCAGCCCTCTGGTCTCGCCCTCTCTCAATGAATATAGGTATTTATAGGAAAATAGTGATAAGAGAGAGTGTAGGGAGATAGGAAGAGTTGGCTATTTTTGAATTTCAATCTTCCCCTTATCTCCAAACTTGATTTATTCAGACTCTGATCTGTAGCTTGATGGCATGTTGATTGCTGAATATTACTTAACAGATGATAGAATTCAAAACAGTGATCAACATAAGAGTTGTAGCCCTTTAAATCTTCTTTCTGGATCATTTTGAATCATCATATTTGAGATTCGATAACGAAAGTTATGATTAAAATGCTAAATTATATCCAGTCTGAATCCCAATCTAAATTGCTTCATCTCATCCGTTGATCTTCTCTCTATCCATTTATCCTCAGCAAACCCAATAGGGTCTTCAAAAAATTCATTTTTCTTTTGAATTTTTATAGTATTTTCTTATCTGGTAAATCCAATCCTCATATAAGATAGACAAAAGATTCTCTGAATTTGAGTCGATCCCTGTTAATTTAAACTTTTGAGTTTGTTTGGATATGATACATGTTTATCTTCTCTTTATCATCCTACAAGGATTAGGACATTAAGACAAGTGAGTTTGTAATAATTTATTATATAATATATGTAGAAATGTAATAATATTTATGCAATATATGTGTCCAAACACACCTCCATACTTATATTTTGCTCGTCCTCGAGCAAAACAAAACTAACCTAAGCTTTTTATTTGGACCACTTTCGCAGGTCACGCGATTGCACTTTAGCATGTGCAGTAAGCCTTTAAACCTCTAGGTTACCCCTAGAGAGGAGTTGTAGTCTCCTGAGGGTTTTCAGTGGATTACACCCACAAAATCCATAAAGAAAAGAAATAATTTATTAGTATTTTTGAAAATACATTTTGAAAAGAAGAGAAAATTTTGAAGTGTTTTTATAAGTATTAAGCAACTTGTAAGTTATAAGAGTATCGAATTATTCATCCTTAGACTTAGCCTCTATTCAAATATTTATTATCAATTAAGGTTAGGAGTAAAATTGTATTATCATCTAGTCTATTATTTTACCCTAAGTCATATGCATCCTGTGACCGTGAATATTTTGACTAAGGGTTCTTTAACTCTAATTCTTATGCCTTATTTGTATATATACTGGTGGTAATGTTCCTTAGCTTTCTTAGGCTTTGTAATTTGCCCATGTAATGAGGCTTAGTCGGTGACACCCAAACCGGATGGTTTTAGGGCACCGGGTGAGAAAACACCCCAAGGACTTAGGACTCGAGCAAACAAGGCCACAAAACTAAATATTAATTTGATGATATGAATCACTTTTAGGCGTGAATAATCATACTTTATGAGGCTCAAAAATTCAACTTAATCAGAGGATTCTTATTATATATAATATATATTTCTTCTTCTTCTTCTTTTTTTTTTTGAAGACATAAGAATCTTTATTTTTGAACCCTAAGTATGTAAGTATATAAAAGATGCATATTTTATCAAGGTAAAAAATCAAGACTGGATTACTTTTTTAATTTTTTCTTCCTATCCCTAGAAATTAAACAAATATTCTTATTTCAATCAAGTATAAGAAATCCTAATTATGATTCTCTTATTCCTTAAAATTAACTTAATTTCTTGCAAAAATAAGTCAAAATATTATTTTTTCTTTTCAAAAAGTTTTTTTTTGTAACAAAGAAAATGTTTTTAAACATTTTTTTAATCTTTTTTTATATATATATATATATTTTAGAAAACCTAAAAGAAAACCTATGTTAATCCTCCCCCACACTTGTCTCATGCATTGTCCTCAATGTATGAATGAATGCATAGCATGCAACAAATGTAAGAATGTGAAGGGTAGATAGTACCTGATGAGGACGAGTGAATGTCATCCATCATTGTCTAGTTAAGAGAAAAAAATATAAAAACTATAATACATAAATGGATCCCTAGTATGTATAGAGATCAATCCTGATAAACAGGATCTTCCAGAAGGATTTCCTCCACTTCTGGGCGCAGATACTCACGGTGAGGTTTTAAACGCTGGCCATTTACTTGAAAAGCGGTATCATTCGTGGTATTGTGGACCTCAACTGCACCATGTGAGTGTACCTTATGAACAATGTACGGACCGGTCCAACGGGATTTCAGTTTTCCCCGAAAGAGATGTAGACGGGAATTGTACAGCAAGACTTTTTGTCCTGGTTAAAATTCCTTTCGAGTTATAAACCTATCATGCATAATCTTCATACGATCCTTGTACCGTTTTGAACAGTCATACGCATCATTTCTTATCTCTTCAAGCTCATCCAGTTGAAGTTTCCTAGACTCTCCTGCCTTGTCTAGATCAAAATTTAGGCGTTTGATTGCCCAGTATGCTTTATGTTCTAACTCGACAGGAAGATGACAAGCCTTGCCATAAACTAACTTATATGGAGACATTCCAATAGGAGTTTTGAATGCAGTTCTATATGCCCATAAGGCATCAGTTAGGCGAAGAGACCAATCTTTTCTAGTGGTATTCATAGTTTTCTCTAGAATGGTCTTGATGGCTCGATTGGAAACTTCTACTTGGCCACTAGTCTGTGGTGGTAAGGGGTGCTGCTCTATGATTGATGCAATATTTTCTCATTAAGACTTCAAATGTATGATTGCAGAAATGTTTTCCACCATCGCTGATGAATGCATGAAGAAAGCCAAAACGAGAGAATACATTCTCTTTCAAGAAGTTTACCACAACTTTGTGGTCATTAGTTTTACATGCTACCGTCTCTATCCATTTAGGACGTAGTCAACTGCTACAAGGATATATTTGTATCCATGGATATAGGAAAGGGGCCTATGAAGTCAATGCTCCAAACATCAAAGATTTCGACAACCAAGATCGGGTTTAATGGCATTTCATTCCTGCGTGCAATCTTCCCTAATCGTTGACAACGATCGCATGATTGACAATAGACATGAACGTCACGAATTAGAGTGGGCCAATAAAAATCACATTGCAAAATTTTTGCAGCAGTTTTCTTCCCACTAAAATGACCTCCACAGGCTTGGTCATGACAAAATGAAAGGATGCTCCTAAATTCTAAGTCAGGAACACAGCGTCGAATGATCTGATCGGGACAGTACTTGAAAAAGTTGAAAAACACCTAGAGGGGGTGAATAGGTGTTAATGCTAATCTAATGATCTTTTTAAACAAGTATGAAAGTATGATGCAATCGGTTACTCAAAACAAGAAATTGAAGCCGAATTTCCCGTGAAGGGCTCTAGAACTTCTCCTCTTTGATTCCTCTAGATTATGAGTTGAGGCGCGTAATTACTTTCTTGTTGAGATGAGTAAAGGCCGAAAAATGCAAATAAATGAAATGGGAGCAATAAAGAAGTGCAAGCAAGAAGTATCACAAGATAAAATTGTAAAGCAATAAAAAGCAATAAGAAACCAATCACAAACACAAGGAATTTGTTACGAGGTTCGAGCCACCGCTCTACGTCCCCGCCTTCACTACCGTGAAGGATTTCCACTATAACCACTGAGGAAATTACAAGAGCTCTACACAAGACCGGAGTACCGAACTCCCACCAATTCAACCTCTACACAAGAGGGATTTCAACACAAAGAACTACAAGTAACAAAGTGATCAACAAGGACCACACACTTCTCTCTTACAACTCCTTATAGAATGGGAATGATTTTGGCTCAAGAAGTGTAGTGAGAAAAATTCAGTTAAAAAGAGTAAGAAAAATCTTTAAAACAACTGAAAAACTTGACCAAGAATGCACTTTAGAATTGAGAGCTTTTAAAAAACTTTTCTTCTCTTTTTGAAACACAAACAATAGGTATTTTTCTTAATTTTCACAAGTGACCAATGCCATCTATTTATAGGGATTAGAAGAGATCTAATCATCATTATAACTAGTTTAATAGGTCAGGAAATAGCCCCCAAAATTCAGAGATAGCTGACTAAAACATCACAATCAAATCCAAAAATAAAACTCAGAAAACTAGTCGTTGGGGCTACTCGCGGCTGTCGGTCGACCGGCAATCAAACTAGACAACTAGTCGTTGGACTCGATCGACCGGTCGGTCAACCAGAGGCTAAACAAAAACAACACTTTCTTCTGTCGGTCGACTGGCCCGGTTAACCGACAAAACCCGAGAGTAAAGGTCTATCAGTCGGTCGACCGATCCGGTCGACCGGCAGACGTGCACAAAACGTGCACGCCAAAAACACAAGGCCCGGTCGACCGGTGCGTGAAAATCACCTAGAGGGGGGGTGAATAGGTGATAATGCTAATCAATGCACAATTCTAAAAATTATGAAGCAACAATCTCACAAAGCAAGTGAATATAGCAATGAATGTAGAGAGCAAGTAATAAGAGCAATGAAAATAGAGCAAGAAATAAGAGCAAGTAAACCAAACGCAAACACCGAGATTTGTTATCGAGGTTCGAGCACCCAGCTCTACTTCCCCGCCTTCCCCAGAAGGATTCCAACCACTTCCACTATCACAAAGATGTCACAAATACACCGGAGTACCCAACTCCACAATCTCAAGTACAAGCAATCTCTGAGTAGTCAAAAGACCACAAACTCTCTCTTGCAAAATTCTCTTCCCTTACAAAGGTCCTTAGAGAATAATGAGTAGGAATGAAGCTCTTGTGTGTAAGGAGAAAAGAAAAGGAAATCAGAGAGTTCTTGAAAACACTTTAGAAAATGAGAGAGAATTTCAGCACAAAAACCAAGAAACCAAATCTTTTTGAATGCCTTAAACTTTTGAAAATTTTGAGAATTTTTCTTGTAACCAACCTCTCCCTAAACACCCCTATTTATAGGAGAGGGATAGGGTTAGGAGATAAAACATATTTAAGGCTAATCAGAAAGTATTAGAACCAAAACATGTCACTTAAACATACTTAAGTGAGAAAAGGACAAAAATAAACCAGCTCAGAAAACTAGCCGTTACTGTTCAAACGGCTAGCTCGGTCGACCGGTCCGGTCGACCACTAGTTCAAAGAAAATAGCCGTTGTAGGCTACGGTCGACCGGCCGGTCGACCCAAACAAACAGAGAGGTCTGCTCTCAGACCCGGTCGACCGGGACGGTCGACCGTCCAAAATCTGCCAAACGTGCACAGATTTGTGCACGTCGGTCGACCGACCCGGTCGATCGACTTCAAGCCAAGTCGACTTGTCAGAAGACTAGTCGACTGGATGAAGTCTGGAACAGAAAACTGGTCAGAAAAACAGTTTTGAAAATATTTTGAAAAATCTTTTAACACTCCTAAAAATCACCAAAAATAGTTTTATCATTTTGCATTGATATATAAACATGTGGTAAAAAGTTTAGCTCAAATATCAATCAATATGAACTATTTTTGTCTTTTATCATTTTTACCAAAAACCAAAACTGTATTTTCTAAAACTTGGATTTTGAATAGAAAATACGTTTTGTCCAAAACTCTTTCAAATACAAAAACATGATATTTAAACATTTTGAAGCATGATGTATATGGATATAATCCTATATACATGAAACATACATATATCAAAGTTTTTGTCATTAATTCCAAAAATAAGTTTTGTTGAAACACAAGACTTAAAACACATGAATAGGTAAATCAAAGTAAGTTTGTAAGTTGAAGATTGTATACAAACTATTTTTGTACATGTTATAGGAAATATGTTTGGAAACAAGATGTGCGCAAAAACGTGTGTGATAGAGCTTCAAACCTATTCACTATTCTTTAACAAAACTCTAAACTAAAAACAAATCTAATAAATTATCTTGAGCAATCTTGAAGTCTTGAGCCATGCGATGCCTTGCTAGAGCCTTCTCTTCTATGTTCCTTCCTTGATGTGCAAAAAGCCTTCTTTGCTTCATGAACCTAGAAAGTCTTGCAATAACTAAGCAATGGCCTCCAAATATGGTACTAACCTGAAACTTATCTAAACAAACTAATTAGTACCAAATAGCACTTATTTGTTTTGTTATCATCAAAACTCTAAACAAATGGAGAGTGTAACCTTTTGGGCCAACAATCTCCCCCTTTTTGATGATGACAAAACAAATAGGCTATAAACAAAAGTATAGGGGAGGAGAAAGCTCCCCCTCAAATTATGCTATATTAAACAAAGAAAAACAATGTAATTTGCAAGTAAACATCATGAAACCAAAAACCAAAAACACTTGCAAAACACTTAAACTCAAATTACAAGAATTCATGAAAACACATCAAAAACTCAAACATATATAAACTCATATGGAACCAAAACCATATGAGCTCATATTTCCATACATAAACTCATTCTCCCCCTTTTTGTCATACATCAAAAAGGGTTAAGAAAATATTTTATTCAATAACACAAACATTAAGTTCACCACAAATGAATGAAAATCTAGCAAAATCAAGTGGTTTAGTGAAAATATCGGCAAGTTGCAAATCCGTAGAAACATAATCAATATCTATATCTCCTTTCTCAAAATGATCTCTAAGAAAATGATATCTAATCTCAATGTGCTTGGTCTTACTATGTTGATTTGCATTCTTTGTCATATGTATAGTACTAGTATTATCACAAAATATTTTTATATGGTTATAATGCAAATCATAATCAAGGAGAGTATGTTTCATCCAAAGGACTTGTGCACAACAAGCCCCCGCGGCAACATACTCCGCCTCGGCGGTTGAGAGAGCTACGGAATTTTGTTTTCTAGAGGACCATGAAACAAGACAATTACTAAGAAATTGACATGTCCCACTAGTACTCTTTCTATCTACTCTACAACCCGCATAGTCGGCATCCGAATAACTCGTCATTAAGAAATCTCCGATTTTCGGATACCATAGACCCATTCCAATCGTTCCCTTAATATAACGAATAATGCGTTTTACCGCAATAAGATGGGACTCTTTGGGACACGATTGAAATCTAGCACAAAGACACACACTAAACATGATATCCGGCCTACTTGCCGTCAAATACAAAAGACTACCTATCATGCTTCTATACAATTTAATACCAACATTTTTACCTTGGTCATCCTTATCAAGCTTGGTGGTAGTTGCCATGGTAGTGTTGCAAACCTTTGAGTCTTCAAGTCCAAACTTCTTTACGAGTTCCTTTGCGTATTTGGCTTGACATATGAAGTTCCCATCTTGCAATTGCTTGATTTGGAGTCCAAGAAAGAAATTAAGCTCACCCATTGAAGACATTTCAAACTCACATTGCATAACCTTTTCAAATTCCTTGCATAAAAACTCATTAGTAGAACCAAAAATTATATCATCAACATAAATTTGCACAATTAAAATGTCATTATCAACATGCTTAGTGAATAGTGTTGTATCTACTTTGCCTTTAATAAAATCATTTGAAATGTGAAAACTAGAAAGCCTTTCATACCAAGCTCTTGGAGCTTGTTTCAATCCATACAAAGCTTTATCAAGTTTAAAAACAAAATCGGGATGAACATGATCAACAAAACCGGGAGGTTGAGCAACGTAAACTTCTTCATTTATAAAACCATTCAAAAATGCACTTTTCACATCCATTTGAAAAAGTTTAAAATTTTTGAAAGATGCAAAAGCTAGTGTCATCCGTATGGCTTCAAGCCGTGCTACGGGTGCAAAGGTCTCCTCAAAGTCAATTCCCTCAACTTGAGTGTAACCTTGGGCCACTAACCTAGCCTTATTCCTAAATACATTTCCGGACTCATCCATCTTGTTTTTAAAGATCCACTTAGTACCAATTATTGGTCTATCGTGGGGCCTAGGAACAAGGTGCCAAACTTGGTTGCGCTCAAATTGATTGAGTTCCTCTTGCATGGCTAGCAACCAATATGAGTCCGCCTCGGCTTCGAGGATGCTTTTGGGTTCAAAATGAGAAATGAAAGCAAAATTACCACATAGGTCATGGAGTTTGGAGCGAGTTGTTACCCCTTTAGATGCATCACCTAAGATGAGCTCCTTGGGATGATTTGTGGCATATCTCCAAGCTTTAGGAAGCGGTTGAGAGCTTTCCTCTTTATCCTCTTGAACATCACCAATTGATTCTTGCTTTTCTTCTTGAGCGGGTGGGTCCTTCAAGGATAGTTTCTCCATGTCTTCACCTAATGGTTCAATCTCTACAACATTCTCAACAAACACATTAGATTCTTCAAATTTAACATGCATGGATTCTTCAATGGTAAGTGAAGATCTATTGAATACTCTATAAGCTTTACTAGTTGTAGAATATCCAACAAAGATTGCTTCATAAGCCTTAGCATCAAATTTACCCAAGTTATCTTTAGTGTTCAAACCAAAACACTTGCAACCAAAAACTTTGAAATATGCAACATTAGGTTTTCTAGAATGATACATTTCAAAAGATGTTTTGGAAGAATTTTTACATAAATAAATACGATTCAATATATAGCATGCGGTGTTTACAGCCTCGGCCCATAGATATTGAGGGAGGTCATACTCACTTATCATTGTCCTAGCCATCTCTTGAAGTGTTCTATTTTTCCTTTCTACAACTCTATTTTGTTGTGGAGTTCTAGGACAAGACATTTCATGCTTAATTCCCTTTTCATCACAATAAGTCATGAAGAGTTGGTTAACAAACTCACCACCTCTATCACTCCTTATTCTCAAAATCGAAAAACCTTTTTCTTTTTCAACTCTTTTTCGAAAAATCTTAAAATGAGAAAAAGCTTGATCTTTGTGTTCCAAGAAGAAAACCCAAGTGAAATGGAAAAATCATCAACTAAAATAAATGCAAATCTACTACCATTTAAGCTCTTAGTTTTAGTAGGTCCAAAAAGATCCATATGAATTAATTCTAAAGGCCTAGTTGACATGATATCCTTGATTGGTTTGAAGGAAGACTTGGTTTGTTTCCCAAATTGACACGCACCACAAATGCGGTCTTTCTCAAACTTCAAGCAAGGTATACCCTTCACCAAATCCTTAGAATTAATCCTAGAAAGATGGTCAAAAGATGCATGTCCTAATCTTCTATGCCAAAGCCAAGAATTTTCATCAAAAGCATTTAAGCATTTAGTAGAACATTCCACATTAAGCATGTCAATGATATAAACATTGTCATCACGAAAACCGGTGAGAATACAATCATTAGTTTTAACATCAAAAATCTTGCAAGAAGAATCATCAAAAACAACTTTAAGTCCACGATCACAAAATTGACTAATGCTAAGCAAATATGTTTCAAACCATCCACAAGTACAACATTTTCTATAATGGGAGATGCACCAATTTGAATGTTACCTATATCGATGATAGTGCCTTTGGAGTCATCCCCGAAGGTGACGGAGCCACCTTCCTCGTACCTTGATAGGGTTGTAAAGTTATTAATGTCCATGTCATGTGTCTAGAACAACCACTATCAAGGTACCACCGCTCCCTACGTCTTGGAGCCTTGGTGTGTACATACATCAAATAATTTAGGACTTGATTTTGGTACCCACATTTTCTTGGGTCCTAAAGAGTTAGTTTCATTAACCCAAACAAGATTATTGGTTCTATTTATTTGGTCATAACAAAATTTAGCCAAATGTCCATTCTTACCACAATATGTGCATCTATACACTCTACCATATTTAAAAGCATAGTGAGTGTGTGATTTGTGAGCATGAGAATTGTGAGCATGAAAAGATTTAGCATGAGAAGTGTTATGTGTAGTGTGAGCATGAGGAATCTTAACATGTGAATCTTTAACATGAGAGGTGTGCTTTTTAGAAAATATTTCTTCAAGTTTCTTAGTGTTAAAAGCACAATCCTTTAAAGTCTTTTCAAAATCAACAATTCTAGTTTTCAAAGAAGAAATTTCTTTTTCATCAATTTTAGGAAATTTTGCTTTACAAGCAACTTTGTAAGCACAAAGTTCATTTTGGGTAGAAATGAGATTTGAAGAAATTTCATCTTTTTCTTTAGAAATAATAGCAAGTTGATTTTTGAGAAAAGCAACTTCTTTTTCCAATTTAGAGCATTCAATCTTTTTAATCATAGTTTTTGAAAGTTCAACAAAGGCATGAACAAGAACTTCTTTGCTTAATTCATCATCTTCATCATCAAGAGGTTGAGGGGTTACCTTTGGTGTGTTTGCCATGAAACACATATTCGCTACATCCGCCTCTTCCTCGGACTCGCTTTCCAAATCCCAAGTTGCCTTGTACGCTTTCTTTTCTTCCGGTTTCTTTGGCTTGAAAGAGGAGGTCATCTTCTTCTTGAACTCCGGGCAATCCGCCATGATGTGTCCGGGCTTTCGGTAATTGTAGCATATAATTCTCCTCTCCTCTTTGCCTTCAAATTTCCTTCGGAAGTTGAGCTTGTTCCTCCGGTACATTCTCTTCACATTGAAATAAGTAGTGATAGCTCCTTATCTTCTTCTTCATCTTCTTCATCGTCTTCAAGAGTGGATGAAGACTTGAAGGCTAAGGATTTCTTCTTTAGTGGAACGGCCTCTTCTCTTGCTTTCTTTTCCATCTCATGGGTTTTTAGGTTCCCAATGAGACTAATGAGGTCCATCTCATCCTTGTGTTCAATTCTTTTAGGGTGGTGGCCTTGATCTCCCATGATGTAGGAAGTGCCCGAATCACTTTTCGCACCTTTTGGTCATTGGAGATGTCATCACCTAAAGAAGAAAGAGCATTTGTGATTTTAGTAAATCTAGTAATCATACAATCAATAGAATCTTCATCAATCATTTTAAAGGATTCATATTGGGACCTTAAGAGATCTATCTTAGCTCTCTTAACTTGTGAAGTCTCCTCGTGTGTGACCAATAAATGTTGCCAAATCTCATAGGCGGATTGGCAATGAATTACCCGTGTAAGTTCATCCTCATTCAAGGCGGTTAAGAGGGAATTTTGGGCCATGGAGTTAGCCTCATATTCTCTAAAGTTGAAGTCGGTCCATGTGCTCTCATCACTATCGGGTGCAACATAGAGTTTGGTCAATGATTTAGCCACTAAGCTACCTAAGGATTTCAAAAAGATAGTCATCCTAACCTTCCAAATAGGGAAGTTGAGTCCATCAAATTTAGGAGGGGTTTTGATGTTATCGGCCATGTTTACTAGTGAATGACAAATGGAATGCAAATGTTGATTAGCAAATTTTAAGGATCTCTCTATGGATGTTAAGCCAAAACCTAAAGTCCAAGCTCTGATACCAATTGAAAATCACCAAGAGGGGGTGAATAGGTGATAATGCTAATCAATGCACAATTCTAAAAATTATAAAGCAACAATCTCACAAAGCAAGTGAATATAGCAATGAATGTAGAGAGCAAGTAATAAGAGCAATGAAAATAGAGTAAGAAATAAGAGCAAGTAAACCAAACGCAAACACCGAGATTTGTTATCGAGGTTCGAGCACCCAGCTCTACTTTCCCGTCTTCCCCAGAAGGATTCCAACCACTTCCACTATCACAAAGATGTCACAAATACACCGGAGTACCCAACTCCACAATCTCAAGTACAAGCAATCTCTGAGTAGTCAAAAGACCACAAACTCTCTCTTGCAAAATTCTCTTCCCTTACAAAGGTCCTTAGAGAATAATGAGTAGGAATAAAGCTCTTGTGTGTAAGGAGAAAGAAAAGGAAATCAGAGAGTTCTTGAAAACACTTTAGAAAATGAGAGAAATTTCAGCACAAAAACCAAGAAACCAAATCTTTTGAATGCCTTAAACTTTTGGAAATTTTGAGAATTTTCTTGTAACCAACCTCTCCCTAAACACCCCTATTTATAGGAGAGGGATAGAGTTAGGAGATAAAACATATTTAAGGCTAATCAGAAAGTATTAGAACCAAAACATGTCACTTAAACATACTTAAGTGAGAAAAGGACAAAAATAAACCAGCTCAGAAAACTAGCCGTTACTGTTCAAACGGCTAGCTCGGTCGACCGGTCCGGTCGACCGCTAGTTCAAAGAAATAGCCGTTGCAGGCTACGGTCGACCGGCCGGTCGACCCAAACAAACAGAGAGCTCTGCACTCAGACCCGGTCGACCGGGACGGTCGACCATCCAAAGTCTGCCAAACGTGCACAGATTTGTGCACGTCGGTCGACCGACCCGGTCGACCGACTTCAAGCCAAGTCGACTTGTCAGAAGACTAGTCGACTGGATGAAGTCTGGAACAGAAAACTGGTCAGAAAAACAGTTTTGAAAATATTTTGAAAAATCTTTTAACACTCCTAAAAATCACCAAAAATAGTTTTATCATTTTACATTGATATATAACATGTGGTAAAAAGTTTAGCTCAAATATCAATCAATATGAACTATTTTTGTCTTTTATCATTTTTACCAAAAACCAAAAACTGTATTTTCTAAAACTTAGATTTTGAATAGAAAATACGTTTTGTCCAAAACTCTTTCAAATACAAAAACATGATATTTAAACATTTTGAAGCATGATGTATATGGATATAATCCTATATACATGAAACATACATATATCAAAGTTTTTGTCATTAATTCCAAAAATAAGTTTTGTTGAAACACAAGACTTAAAACACATGAATAGGTAAATCAAAGTAAGTTTGTAGGTTGAAGATTGTATACAAACTATTTTTGTACATGTTATAGGAAATATGTTTGGAAACAAGATGTGCGCAAAAACGTGTGTGATAGAGCTTCAAACCTATTCACTATTCTTTAACAAACTCTAAACTAAAAAACAATCTAATAAATTATCTTGAGCAATCTTGAAGTCTTGAGCCATGCGATGCCTTGCTAGAGCCTTCTCTTCTATGTTCCTTCCTTGATGTGCAAAAAACCTTCTTTGCTTCATGAACCTAGAAAGTCTTGCAATAGCTAAGCAATGGCCTCCAAATATGGTACTAACCTGAAACTTATCTAAACAAACTAATTAGTACCAAATAACACTTATTTGTTTTGTTATCATCAAACTCTAAACAAATGGAGAGTGTAACCTTTTGGGCCAACAGTGCGGCTGACCGATCAGGCCTGAACTGGATCCGGTCGACCGCCCGGTCGACCGTTGTGCCTAAAACAGGATTTTTATAGGAAAAATTTTGAACTTTGAAAAATTTTAAAATAATTTTGTAAGGCTATATGATTAAGTAGCATGCTATAAGGGTACGTATATATGATATAAACAAGATGTAAAAATAAAAAATAATTTGAGTCATGTATAACAAACAAGACGTGCACATAAATCAATTAACCAAAACAAAAACCGTATTTTTGAAAAAATGAAAGTGTGTGTGTGTTTTCTTGAGCCAACTTATCATAACCTTGTTGGCCCAGAGGCCTTGCACTCTAGTTTTGATGATGATTAACTCATGTAGTTAAGTTTACTAATTATCTTGTGATGTTTAGTTTCAGATCATTAATCAAGATATTAGTTGGTGATTGCTTCAACAAAGGAGTTTGGAAGCTTTCACATGGTGATTCCAGAGCCTGAGCATCAAGATCATACATAGCACTCGTTGGAGTCTAGCTCGGTAGATCACAGTTTGGATCGAGTCGGCTTGAAGATGGAGATCGTCAACAAGACTTAGGTATCCTAGTTTATAGTTTGTTTTAGATCCATGTGTAAAGATTAGATAGTGTGATATGCTCAAGTTCACAACACACACACGTTTTATGTTTTGGAGATTGGTTTTCGGTTTTTAGTTTAACCGATATTGGTTTTCATGAATAGTTAGATCAAAACAAGTTTAAATGGTTTATGTATAGTAGATCCATTCTATATACATGCATGCTTAACTTCCTAGACAAACTTATTTTGACTTACCTATTCATGTTGTTTGGTGTTTTGTATTTTTAACAAAACATTATTTTTGGAATTAAAGACAAAAACTATGATATATATATATATGTATCATGTATATTGGACTGATGTCCATATGCAACATGCTTCAATGTGTTTATTTATCATGTTTTTGTATTTAAATGAGTTTTAGGAAAAATCAGATTTCCGATTGAAAAATCCATGTTTGGTAAAATACAGTTTTTGGTTTTTATAAAATTTGTAAGACACAAATATGGTTCTATATGTTTAAAATTTGTGTTGAAAATTTTCACACAAGTTTGTTTTTCAATGTAAAATGATAAAACTATTTTTGTGGATTTTTAGAAGTTTTATGGGAATTTTTAGAATTATTTAAACCCAGTTTTCTGACCGAGAACAGTGCCTGACAGGCTCTGTCGGTCGACCGCATGGTCGACCAAACCAGGAGCCGGTCGACCGGGCGGTCGACCGCCATGCACAGCCTGTGCACGTCTGGCCTGGCATTTGGGCCGGTCGACCGGGCGGTCGACAAGACCAGAGAGCTCTGCTCTCTGTTTTTTTACGATCGACCGCCAGTCGACCGGATGCCCCCAACGGTCAAAAAATTGACTGTTGGCGGTCGACCGCCCCCGTCCAGGCTATAAAAAACAGCCAATGGCTATATTTTTGGAGAGGCCTATTTATACCCCATTTCTTTGGGATTTTGACAACATTTTTAGAGCCAAAAATTCCAGATCTCTTCTAGTGTTTTAAACAAAAAGTTTTTGAATCAAATTTCTATTATTTGTTTTGTTTTCAAGGGTTTTGGAAAAATCAAAGAAAACTAGGTTTTTGGGATATTGTTTTGGATTTTCATTTCTATCATTTACAAGAGATTTCCAAGTAGTTTTTCTTTGTTATTTGATTTCCAAAAATACCTTGATTTTCACTTGAGCTATATCTTCTATCCTATTCTATTAGGATCATTATTTGTGGGAAAAAGGAATTGTTTGTGGTTGAAAGATACCACCAAGTTGTATACCCTCATTTGTTGGTTGATCCCTCTTTGGTAGAGGTTGAGGTTGTTGTTTGCTCCCTCTAGTGTGAGGTGGAGTTGGAGATTGGTTTTGTATCCCTCTTGGTGAGGTGGATTGTGGTTGTTTGGCTAAGGGCCTACCCCTCTTGTTGAGGTGGTGAAAGTGTTTGCCTCGGTGGAGGCTGTTGGTTGAGAGAGGAGTTTGGTACTCCCTTGTTGTACAAATCCTCCTCGGTGGAGGTTCCCTCGGTGGGAGTCCTCGGTGGATAAGTTAGTGGATTGGAAATCCTTCTCGGTGAAGGCGGGGACGTAGAGCTAGGGGCTTGAACCTCGAAACACATCTTTTTGTTTGCGTTTGATCCATTGACTCTAAACTCTCTCTCTTTATTTTGTGTTGTGCATCATTTATAGCATCATATATTATTTGCTTGTGTTGTGCCTTGCATCATTCATATTGCTTGTATCATCTTTATATACTTGGCTTGTGTTTGTGTGTCTCACTTGTACTTAACCACGAGAGCTTCATATAGCACCTCAACTCTTATTCAGAGGAATCAAGAGGAGTTAGTCCAGAGCCCTTCACGGGGAATTCGGCTACACTTGTTGGTTGTACTAAGTGTAGTTGTAAATTAGTTTTAATTTCCGCATTTAGTTTCTAGATTAGCCATATCACCTATTCACCCCCCCTCTAGATGATTTCAATTGGTATCAGAGCCTCCGCTCCTGATATTTGGTTTAACCACCTAGGAGTGTGATCTTGGACTTAGCTAATCTATCATTTGCATTTGCACATATATCTTGTTTGCACACACTCATGGATTGCTTGTCACCTCCCATGTTTGATGTCTCCAACATTGACGTGTGAAAATATAGGATGTCCATCTGCCTAAAAACCCTAGGCTTGCATGTTTTCCTTGCCGCTACCAAGAAATGCTATCTTGGTAATAGCAATCATATAGGGGCCAATACACAAGCCCTTGAGGCTATTAGAAGCACGCTTTCTAAAGAATATCTTATGCTTGTTTCTAACTTTGATTCCGCCTTTGCAGTGTGGAACAAGTTGACCACCTCCACCTCCAAGCTTTAATTGCAAATCCAACAAGAGGAAGGATTTAGTGGAGAATCCGAATCTCAATGCTACATAGTCCAGGGAATGACTCCCTTGAGGTACAATTGGAATCTCAATTAGATGCTAATGATGCTAGTTTTTCATGTGATGATTATGTTGATCCAAATGCTTTGAATGAAGAACTATCTATAGTTTGTGAAAAATTAATAGAAAAATATAATATTTTGAAAAAGAAGACTTTTGCATTAAATAAAGAAAATGAAATTTTGTCTTCTAAGCTTGATTTGGTTTTGCAAGAGAAAGAGGAGATTTCTAATGAAAGGGACTCATTGAAATCTAAGCTTGATCTTGTCATAAAAGAAAATAAATTTTTGAAAAATAAAAATGATTGTAATGATATTTTGAAGAAAAATGAAAAATTGTCTTCAAAAGTTGATTTTGTAGTAAAAGAGAATGTTTCTTTGAAAAACAAATAATTTCTATTTCAAATGACTTAGAAAATTGTTTAAAGAAGAATATTGTTTTGAAAAATGATATGTCTACACATGTTTGCCATGCTCCACCTAGATCACCCCTTACATGCTCCACTTCTTCTATAATTGAAAAAGATATAAATTTGTTGAAGAAGAATGTAGATTGTTTGGGCTCCACTTTGAGCCAATGTGTTGTGAGTCATACACGTTTGGAATCTTTATTTCGAAAGAAACAAGTTCCATCTATTCATGCACACCCTCCACGGCATACACATGCTACTCACGGTCACCACCATCACACATTGTATGCTCATGTGTACACTTGTACACATTGTGGACGTAAGGGCCACCTTACTAAATTTTGCTTTGATCATATAAATGATTGTAATTTAGCAAATAAATTTATTTGGGTTAGAAAAGATACTAACCCCCATGGACCCAAAAGAGTATGGGTACCAAAGACCACCCCTATTGTATTTGATATAGGTGTGGGCTCTCGCATGACGTGAGAGTATCCGTACCTTGAGGTGGATGCGTTCCGAGCTTCATGTGGACTATTTGGATGCATCACTTTCAAGGGTAGTTTGGTGGGAGGACCACCGTGTTTTGGAGACATGGAGAGTTGCCTCTTCGGTTTTGGTAACAATCCTTTACTCCTGTTTATATTTACATGCTTTCATATCATTATTTATAGTATGTTTTGGATGTTTATAGATTATTATGAAAATGCCTTGATTATTAGATCCTTGACATGCATGTATAGCATTTTGAGACACTCATGTTTAATATGGACAATTACTTTAGTGTTCTCTCCATTGTTTAGCTATTATGTATTTCATAATTCTAATAACATTAGGATTTACATAATGATCATGTTTGTGTTTATCATGTTGATTTATATCTTGTTTTAGGCTTCATGTTTTGACTACATGTTAAAATGTTAGTTTACATTAAGACTAGGATTTATACTTGTATATATAGTGAGCCACAAAAAATTTTTATATGTTTGTGCTTGAATGCTTATTTGTACCCATTAGATGTGCTAGTATAGTCTAGTTTTGATGATTCATGCATTTAACTTATATTCTTATTTTATCCATGTTTTTCATATGTTTTTGTTTAACTTCATATATATGTCCATCTTGTCCAAACTATTGATTATATATATACATCCTTTTGAGTCACGTGCCTTCATGCATATACATTTGTAGACTCGTTATGTTTTAGATATGTATGTATGTTTTAGTTTGTACTTGACATACATATGCCTTGAAGAAATCGATTTTTGATGATTTTCATGTTTTGAGGAATATTGAGCTTAATTGACTATTTTCATGATTATATGTTTCACATAACACTTGTGCACTCACTTCATTTAAATGTTTCTCATGATTGTGTTTTCATGAGTATAATATGTGCTTCATTGATTTTGAGTGTTTAGTGCCATGTGATTTACATGTATTTCATGAAAAATATTTTTATTTTATTCCTTACTTGGAGGATTTCGTACTAGTTTAAAAGTTTTTCATTTAACTAGTTGCGAGATTCTTCGTTATGGTAGATGTTTTCAAACATATTATATTTTCAAACTTATTTTTGAAAACCCTACCTTCCAAGGGCGGTTGGATGGGCGACCATGCCTTGTATGTTTTATATTGAAAATCATTTTAAAGTTGAGCATGATTGGGTGGTAGGTAATATGAGATATACATTTGATATTATTGTTGTTTCAATTGGTATCATTGGATTCTTTCAATTGGTATCGATATTGACATTTTTGTATACTCATATTTTGTATGTATGTATGCCTTCATTTCCTATAGTATCAATTTCGATTGGTATATAATTTTCATACATATATATGTTTATGCTAAAGCTTGAATTTTTAATGAATATCATATTTCAATTGATTAGTTTTTTCAATTGGTATGCTAATACAAGCTTTTGCTTAATTTCAATTGGTATTTCATAAAGGGGGAAAAAACTCATATTTTATCTTTCAATTGGTATTTTGTTTTCCCTAGATTTCCACTCCCTTACTTTATGATAGAAAATGAATTAAAAAATTGTAGAATATTATAATTTCAATTGGTATCATATGCTTAAAAAGAATAATACTCTTTATTGATATCAAGATGTTTATTTGAATGTTTTTAATTGGTATCAAGATACTTTTGCTTCTTAAAATTGGTATCAATATTTTTATGTTTCCTTTCAATTGGTATCACGATGCACTACTTTGACATATTTGCACTACTTTGACATATTTTTTTGGTATCTTCATTGATTGTCACCCCTTATTTACATCATTTTTGTTTTTAGACAAAAAGGGGGAGAACATTGCATTTATTGTTTTTAACCCCTTTGTTGATTCTTTGGTTCGAACAAAAAGGGAAGAAAAATTTATTGATTTGTTTTACTTTAACCCCTTTGTTGCTGATTGACAAAAAGGGGGAGAATTATTTGAGTTTATATGCATGTTTATTTGCATGTTTTGTTTTTATTTATTAGTTTGTCGTTTAATTGGTATCAAGAGCATTTCATTGCTATTAAGAGCATATTTTATTGATATCAAGAGCACGTTTTATGCATGATGCATTTCATATGTTTGGTATCAAGAGCATGTTTTTGTATTTGGTATCTTATTTTATCCATATATATGCATACATGTTTATGAGCTTATATTGCATATTCTTATTGTTTATTGCTATGCATGAGTTAAGGGGGAGCTTCTTTTTAGCTTAACTTTAATCTATACATATATAACTCCATGAGTTTTGTCATCATCAAAAGGGGGAGATTGTTGGCCCAGAGGCCTTCCACTCTAGTTTTGATGATGATTAACTCATGTAGTTATATTTACTAATTATCTTGTGATGTTTAGTTTCAGATCATTAATCAAGATATTAGTTGGTGATTGCTTCAACAAAGGAGTTTGGAAGCTTTCACATGGTGATTCCAGAGCCCGAGCATCAAGATCATACATAGCACTCGTTGGAGTCTAGCTCGGTGGATCACAGTTTGGATCGAGTCGGCTTGAAGATGAAGATTGTCAATAAGGCTTAGGTATCCTAGTTTATAGTTTGTTTTAGATCCATGTGTAAAGATTAGATTGTGTGATATGCTCAAGTTCACAACACACACACGTTTTATGTTTTGGAGATTGGTTTTCGGTTTTTGGTTTAACCGATATTAGTTTTCATGAATAGTTAGATCAAAACAACTTTAAATGGTTTATGTATAGTAGATTCATTCTATATACATGCATGCTTAACTTCCTAGACAAACTTATTTTGACTTACCTATTCATGTGGTTTGGTGTTTTGTATTTTTAACAAAACATTATTTTTGGAATTAAAGACAAAAACTATGATATATATATGTATCATGTATATTGGACTTATGTCCATATGCAACATGCTTCAATGTGTTTAATTATCATGTTTTTGTATTTAAATGAGTTTTAGGAAAAATCAGATTTCCTATTGAAAAATTCATGTTTGGTAAAATACAGTTTTGGTTTTTGATAAAATTTGTAAGACACAAAAATGGTTCAATATGTTTAAAATTTGTGTTGAAATTTTTCACACAAGTTTGTTTTGCAATGTAAAATGATAAAACTATTTTTGTGGATTTTTAGAAATTTTATGAGAATTTTTAGAATTATTTTAAACCCAGTTTTCTGACCAAGCACAGTGCCTGACAGGCTCTGACGGTCGACCGCACGGTTGATCGAACCAGGAGCCGGTCGACCGACGTGCACAGCCTGTGCACGTCTGGCCTGGCATTTGGGCCGGTCGACCGGGCGGTTGACCGGACCAGAGAGCTCTGCTCTCTGTTTTTTTGCGGTCGACCGGCCGGTCGACCGGATGCCCCCAACGGTCAAAAAATTGACTGTTGACGGTCGACCGGGCGGTCGACCGCCAGCCGTCTAGGCTGCAAAAAACAGCCAACGGCTATATTTTTGGAGAGGCCTATTTATACCCCATTTCTTTGGGATTTTGACAACATTTTTAGAGCCAAAAATTCTAGATCTCTTCTAGTGTTTTAAACAAAAAGTTTTTGTATCAAATTTCAATTCTTTGTTTTGTTTTCAAGGGTTTTGGAAAAATCAAAGAAAACTAGGTTTTTAGGATATTGTTTTGGATTTTCATTTCTATCATTTATAAGAGATTTCCCAAGTAGTTTTTCTTTGTTATTTGATTTCCAAAAATACCTTGATTTCCACTTGAGCTATATCTTCTATCCTATTCTATTAGGATCATTATTTGTGGGAAAAAGGAATTGTTTGTGGTTGAAAGATACCACCAAGTTGTATACCCTCATTTGTTGGTTGCTCCCTCTTTGGTAGAGGTTGAGGTTGTTGTTTGCTCCCTCTAGTGTGAGGTGGAGTTAGAGATTGGTTTTGTATCCCTCTTGGTGAGGTGGATTGTGGTTGTTTGGCTAAGGGTCTACCCTTTTGTTGAGGTGGTGATTGTGTTTGCCTCGGTGGAGGTTGTTGGTTGAGAGAGGAGTTCGGTACTCCCTTATTGTACAAATCCTCCTCGGTGGAGGTTCCCTCGGTGGGAGTCCTCGGTGGACAAGTTAGTGGATTGAAAATCCTTCTCAGTGAAGGCGGAGACATAGATCTAGGGGCTCGAACCTCGAAACACATCTTGTTTTTTGCGTTTGATCCATTGACTCTAAACTCTCTCTCTCTCTCTCTACTTTGTGTTGTGCATCATTCATAGCATCATATATTATTTGCTTGTGTTGTGCCTTGCATATTGCTTGTATCATCTTTATATGCTTGGCTTGTGTTTGTGTGCCTCACTTGTACTTAACCACGAGAGCTTCATATAACACCTCAACTCTTATTCAGAGGAATTAAGAGGAGTTAGTCCAGAGCCCTTCACGGGAAATTCGGCTACACTCGTTGGTTGTACTAAGTGTAGTTGCAAATTAGTTTTAATTTCCGCATTTAGTTTCTAGATTAGCCATATCACCTATTCACCCCCCTCTAGTGATTTCAAATCTCATTCTTTAACAAACTAATTTTTACAAGATTCTAGGTGACTACATGATCTTCAAATGGGCTTCTCCATATGCGATGTTGAAATAGCCTGAATCCTTGAACCCGAAATGAATCAATCTTGAGTAAAAAACACCTTCCTTTAGAGAAGAAGAAATCTTGAATCCTTAGAACCCACACTTAAACACTAAAATATGATTAGTACAAATAACTATATATGTTTTGTAATCATCAAAACTCAAAAACCGGGTGATTGTAACCTTGGGCCAACAATCTCCGCCTTTTTGATGATGACAAAACATATGAATTATTTAACAAAAACATAGGAAAGGAGCTTGGAAGCTCCCCATCAAATCATGCTATATATATGAATGGATATATACATGAAAAGTAGAAACTAAGAACTTTGGCATAAGAGAGACATAGGAATTCAAAACATATTGCTCAAAAGTCATAACTTAAAAACTAACCTTTTATAACTCAAAATCCAAAACTCAAAATTCAAAACTAACTTGTTATAACTTAAAACTCAAAACTAACTTGTTATAATTCAAAACTCAAAACTAACTTGTTATAACTTAAAACTCAAAACTCAAAATAACTCTTCAAAACTCAAAATGCATAATTCAAAACTCAAAATAATAATAAGCTAACTTTTTCTCCCCCTTTTTGTCATACATCAAAAAGGGTAAACATTGTTAAAAAAAATTCTTCATGATTTCATAACACAAACATTCAATTCACTACAAATAAAGGAAAATCTAGCATAGTCTAGTAATTTTGTAAAAATATCGGCAAATTGAAAATCGGTAGAAACATATTCAATTTCAATATCACCTTTCTCATAATGATCTCGAAGAAAGTAATACCGAATGTCAATGTGCTTAGTCTTACTATGTTGATTTACATTTTTAGTCATATGAATAGTACTAGTATTATCACAAAATATTTTAATATGGTCAAAATGCAAATCATAGTCAAGGAGAGTATGTTTCATCCAAAGGACTTGTGCACAACAAGCCCCTACCACAACATACTCCGCCTCGGCGGTTGAGAGGGCTACCGAATTTTGCTTCTTGGAAGACCATGAAACAAGACAATTATCAGGAAATTGACATGTTCCACTTGTACTCTTCCTACCCACTCTACAACCCGCATAGTCGGCATCCGAAAAACTCGTCATGGAAAATTGTCCGGTCTTCGGATACCATAAACCCATTTCAATTGTGCCCTTAAGGTATCTAATAATGCGTTTTACCGCCATCAAATGGGTCTCTTTAGGACACGATTGAAATCGAGCACAAAGACATACACAAAACATAATGTCTAGCCTACTAGCCATTAAATGCAACAAGCTACCAATCATGCTACGATAAAGCTTAATGTCTACACTTGTACCTTGTTCATCCTTGTCAAGCTTTGTGGTGGTAGCCATGAGAGTTTTGCTTGTCTTAGCCCCTTCAAGCCCAAATCTCTTGATAAGTTCCTTCGTATACTTGGCTTGATTGATGAAGATCCCATCCTTCCTTTGCTTGATTTGGAGACTAAGGAAATAGTTAAGCTCGCCCATCATAGACATCTCAAATTCCTCCTTCATGCATGATTCAAAAACTTTGCAAAGATTTTCATTAGTAGAACCAAATATGATATCATCAACATATATTTGAACTATAAGTATATCATTTTCAACATGTTTTGTAAACAAAGTAGTATCTATTTTTTCTTTATTAAAACCATTAGAAATTAGAAATGAGGAAAGTCTTTCATACCAAGCCCTAGGGGCTTGTTTTAAACCATAAAGAGCTTTGTCAAGTTTGAAAACAAAATCCGAATGTATAGGATCAACAAACCCGGGGGTTGTTCAACATACACCTCCTTGTTCAATAAATCCATTTAAGAAAGCACTTTTTACATCCATTTGAAAAAATTTAAAATCTTTATAAGAAGCAAATGCAACATCCATATGGCTTCAAGCCATGCTACGGGTGCAAAGGTTTCCTCAAAATCGATACCTTCGACTTGAGTGTAACCTTGGGCCACTAACCTAGCTTTATTCCTAACAACATTTCCCGACTCATCAAACTTGTTCTTAAAGATCCACTTAGTACCAATTATTGGTCTATCGTGGGGCCTAGGAACAAGATGCCAAACTTGGTTGCGCTCAAATTGATTGAGCTCCTCTTGCATGGCTAGCAACCAGTATGAGTCGCCCTCGCTTCGAGGATGTTCTTTGGTTCAAAGTGAGAAATAAATGCATAGTGCCCACAAAGATCATGAAGTTTAGAACGAATAGTTATCCCTTTTGATACTTCACCTATAATATGATCCTTGGGATGATATGGATTGTATCTCCAATCTTTTAGAAGTGATTGAGTAGTCTCCATTTTAACTTCTTGAATTTCATTTCCTTGTACCTCATTTTCTTGAACTTCATTTTCTTCATCATCTTTTGGCATGTCTTCAAGAGTAGGTGAGTCCTTCAAAGTAGTTCTCTCCATGTCTTCATTTAGGGAATCTATTTCTACAACATTCTTAACAAACACATTAGATTCCTCAAACTTTACATGTATAGATTCTTCAATAGTCAAGGATGACTTATTGAAAACTCTATCAGCTTTACTAGTATTAGAGTAACCAACAAAAATTGCTTCATAAGACTTTGCATCAAATTTACCTAAATTATCTTTAGTATTCAAAACAAAACATTTACAACCAAAAACTTTAAAGTATGAAACATTTGGCTTTCTACAAAATAGATCTCAAAAGATGTTTTTGAAGTGTTTTTGCATAAGAAAACCCTATTTGATATGTAGCAAGATGTGTTGACGGCCTCGGCCCATAGATAATGAGGGAGACCATATTCATTTATCATTGTCCTAGCCATCTCTTGTAATGTACGATTTTTCCTCTCAATGACTCTATTTTGTTATGGAGTTCTAGGACAAGATAGTTCATGTTTAATTCCATGTTCTCCACAAAAAGTGGTAAAGGGTTGGTTATTGAATTCACCACCTCTATCACTTCTTGTTCTAAAAATAGAAGAATCTTTTTCCTTTTCAACTCTTTTCTTAAAGGCTTGAAAATATGAAAAGGCTTGATTTTTGTGTTCTAAAAAGAAAACTCAAGTAAAACGCGAGAAATCATCAACTAAAACGAAAGCAAAACGATTCCCACTTAGACTTTTGGTTTGAGTAGGACCAAACAGATCCATATGGAACAACTCCAAGGGTCGTGATGTCATGATATATTTGATTGACTTGAAAGAGGACTTGGTTTGTTTTCCAAGTTGGCACGCATCGCAAATGCGGTCCTTTTCAAAGTTCAAGCAAGGAATACCTTTCACCATTTCCTTGTTGTTTAATCTAGATAGATGGTCAAAAGAAATGTGGCCTAATCTCCTATACCACAACCAAGAGTCATCATTGAGGGCTTTCAAACAAGTAGCATTGCATAGCATATTAGACATGTCAATCATGTATACATTGTTTTCACGAAATCTAGAAAATATACATGCATTGGATTGTCTATCAATAACTCTACATGCTAGGTTATCAAAAACAACATCAAAACCTTTGTCACAAAGTTGACTAACACTCAAGAGATTATGCTTGAGGCCATCAACTAAAACAACATTTTCTATTAAAGGAGATGTACCAAGTTTAACATTACCAATACTAATGATTTTTCCTTTGGCGTCATCTCTGAAGGTGACAGTGCCACCTTCATGGTATCTTGATAGGGTTGTAAAGTTGTTGATATCCCAAGTCATGTGCCTTGAGCAACCACTATCAAGATACCACAATTCTTTACGTCGTTAGGCCTTGGAATGTACCTATATCATTTAACAAATTTGTTAACTTGGTACTCAAACTTTCTTGGGTCCTTGAAAGTTAGTATTCCGAACCCAAACATGATTATGTGATGCATTAATCCTATCATAGCAAAATTTAACCAAATGACCTTTACGGCCACAATATGTGCATGAAAAAACTTTACCATACATGAATGCATGATGGGTGTGTGGAGTGTGGGCATATTTAGGGTGCTTGGCATGATGTAAAGGTTGTGATTTATGAACATGAGCATGAATAGCATGTGAATGTTTCTTTGGGACATGTTTCTTAGGAAACATAGCTTCTAGTCTATTTTTATCAAATTCACATTTCTTCAAAACAATTCCTAATGAATCAATTTTTTCTTTTAGCATGAAAATTTCATTTTCATCAATTTGTGAAAATTTACCTTTGCAAGAAATTTTATAGTTATCAAAATCTTTTTGTGTAGAAACAAGAGTAGAGAACAATTCATCTTTTTCTTTTATAAGAGTGAAAACTTTGTGATTGAGAGATTCATTTTTCTTTTTCATTTTCAAGTATTTCTTTTTGAGAAAATCATAGTTATGAGATAGTTCTTCAAAAGTTCTCCTAGTTCATCTATAGAAAGCTCACAATCAATAGATATATCGGGAGTTACCTTGCTTGTGCTTTTATTTGTCATGAAACACATGTTGGCGGTGTCGACTTCCTCATCGGATTCACTCTCTGAATCCCAAGTAGCCTTTAAAGCTTTCTTTTTGTACGGCTTCTTGGAAGTAGAGGGTTTGCTTTTGTTTTCCGGGCATTCCGCAACAATATGACCCGGTTTCTGGCAATTAAAGCAAATGATTTTCTTCTCTTCTTTACCTTGCCATCTCCTTCTATTTTGAAACTTTGCCTTGTTGTACATTCTCCGAACATTCTTTACAAGAAGAGAAAGATCTTCATCATCCTCTTCTTCATCATCGTCGTCGGAGTAGGTGAAAGAACTCTTGAAGGCAATAGCTTTCTTCTTGAGAGGAGCCATCTCTTCTCTTGCTTTTCTTTCCATCTCATGGGTCTTGAGATTCCCAATGAAACCGATAAGCTCCATTTCTTCCTTATCATTGAGCTCCTTCAAAGTTGTGGCTTTGACTTCCCAAGATGGAGGGAGTGCACGGATGATCTTCCTCACCTTTTGGTCATTGTCAATAGCATCACCTAAAGAAGAAAGTCCATTAGTAGTCTTTGTAAATTTAGTAACCATATCATCTATGGTTTCATTCTCTTGCATAAAAAAATTTTCATATTGGGAACGAAGAAGGTCGATTTTTGCCCTCTTTACTTGTGAAGTTCCCTCATGAGTGACAAGTAAGTGAGTCCAAATCTCATGTGCGGATTTGCAATGAATGACTCTTGAAATATCATCGTCATTAAGAGCTTGAAGTAAGGCATAGTGTGCCCTAGCATTAGCATCAAACTCCTTCGTGGCAATATCGGACCAAGTGTCCTCATCACCAAGGGGTGCACTAAATGGTTTGGTCACGGCCTTTGTAACCCGGCTTTCTAAGAATTGTAAAAACACGGTCATCTTAACCTTCCATATAGGAAAGTTAAGGCCATCAAACTTGGGTGGGCTCTTAATTCCTTCGGCCCATTTTACTAAGTGTATGAGGATGAAAAATGAATATAGTGATTAGCAATATAGGATCTCTCTAAGGTTGTTAAGCCAAGAGCCTAAAGACCAAAGCTCTGACACCAATTAAAAAACACCTAGAGGGGGGTGAATAGGTGTTAATGCTAATCAATGATCTTTTAAACAAGTATGAAAGTATGATGCAATCGGTTACTCAAAACAAGAAATTGAAGCCGAATTCCCCGTGAAGGGCTCTAGAACTTCTCCTCTTTGATTCCTCTAGATTATGAGTTGAGGCGCGTAATTATTTTCTAGTTGAGATGAGTAAAGACCGAAAAATGCAAATGAATGAAATGGGAGCAATAAAGAAGTGCAAGCAAGAAGTATCACAAGATAAAATTGTAAAGCAATAAAAAGCAATAAGAAACCAATCGCAAACACAAGGAATTTGTTACGAGGTTTGAGCCACCGCTCTACGTCCCCGCCTTCACCACCGTGAAGGATTTCCACTATAAGACCGAGAAAATTACAAGAGGTCTATACAAGACCGGAGTACCGAACTCCCACCAATCCAACCTCTACACAAGAGGGATTTCAACACAAAGAACTACAAGTAATAAAGTGATCAACAAGGACCACACACTTCTCTCTTACAACTTCTTATAGAATGGGAATGATTTTTGGCTCAAGAAGTGTATTGAGAAAAATTCAGTTAAAAAGAGTAAGAAAAATCTTTAAAACAACTGAAAAACTTGACCAAGAATGCACTTTAGAATTGAGAGCTTTGAAAAAACTTTTCTTCTCTTTTTGAAACACAAACAATAGGTATTTTTCTTGATTTTCACAAGTGACCAATGCCATCTATTTATAGGGATTAGAAGAGATCTAATCATCATTATAACTTGTTTAATAGGTCAGGAAATAGCCCACAAAAATTCAGAGATAGCTGACTAAAACATTACAATCAAATCCAAAAAACAAAACTCAGAAAACTAGCCGTTGGGGCTGCTGGCGGCTGTCGGTCGACCGGCCCGATCGACCGGCAGTCAAACTAGACAACTAGCCGTTGGACTCGGTCGACCGGAGGCTAAACAAAAACAACACTTTGTTCTGTCGGTCGACTGGCCCGGTCGACCGACAAAACCCGAGAGCAAGGGTCTGTCAGTCGGTTGACCGATCCGGTCGACCGGCAGACGTGCACAAAACGTGCACGCCAAAAACACAAGGCCCGGTCGACCGCACCGATCGACCGACCAGGCCTAAACTGGATCCGATCGACCGCCCGGTCGACCGTTAGGCCTAAAATAGGATTTTTATAGGAAAAATTTTGAACTTTGAAAAAAATTTAAAATAATTTTGTAAGGCTATATGATTAAGTAGCATGCTATAAGGGTACATATACATGATATAAACAAGATGTAAAAATAAAAAATAATTTAAGTCATGTATAACAAACAAGACATGCACCTAAATCAATTAACCAAAACAAAAACCGTATTTTTGAAAAATGAAAGTGTGTGTGTGTTTTCTTGAGCCAACTTATCATAACCTCATTCTTTAACAAACTAATTCTTACAAGGTTCTAGGTGACTACATGATCTTCAAATGGGCTTCTCCATATGTGATGTTGAAATAGCTTGAATCCTTGAACCCGAAATGAATCAATCTTGAATCAAAAATACCTTCTTTTAGGGAAGAAAAAATCTTGAATCCTTATGATTGGTAGTGAAAAGTACATTTTTATCATCATATTTACCATCACATTTTCATATTTATTCATTTAATTCTGCACATTTATTAATAATTTGTAATCTATTGTGTGCAGGCCTCAAATTATTATTTTAATAATAAATAAAGCTTAAAGAGCCCAAAAGCCCAGATCCAAGCCCATATTTGAAGCCCAAGAGTCAAAGTGCAAAAATTAGATTGTCAAAGTGCAAATATACAAGGGCTAAAGTTGTAATTATTAAAGATGAGGGAAGGATAGACTTCTATCCAACCCTAAACTCTTGCAGATGAGGTTGAAAGCCAAAGATAAGAGTGCAGAGATAAGGAAATTCGTTTAAAAGAGATTGGGAGAATACAAATCTAGATAACTTGATTTCCAAGTTATATCCATATCCCACGATAAAGAGCCAGGATCGAACTTCCAGAAGCAGGCGCCCAGATGGACGGACCAGAAGAAGCCACGCGCCAAAGCGCGTGGCCAGATTCCCTAGAAATGCCGCAATTCCACGGCAAAATCCCAGTTTCTGCGGCACTTTGATGTTATCTGGATACCAGATTTCGTGGACGACTTCATCCGGGACTCTTCAGCCTTCTACACCTATAAATACCCCCTGCAGTGCAACGTACAGAGTCGTCCAGAGGCAGAGCCAAGGGCCAAAAGCTAGGGTTTAGGTTTTTCTTTCTTCTAGGTTAGATTTTGTTTTCGTTTTTATTTTGTAAATTTTGTAACTGAGAGTGGAGGAAGCTTTCATGGAGGATGGAGTCTTCGCTTGTACTGAGGTGACAGCGGTATAAGCCCGCTTATCTTCCATTGTTAATGAAATCCATTTAAGGTTCGTTTTTGTTATTATTTTATGTTTTTCATCTCTTGATTATTCTTGTGTTTCTCTGTTCCTATTTTCTTTCTTCTATTTGTTCTCTAATGCCTTGTGAACAATGAGACCCAACTGCTTCAAGACTGCCTAGCCAACGAAGATCCCTTGATGGCTTATGGCGACGAACATCCTATACGCCATACTTGCAAGTCTTCCGAGAAAAGGTAAATCATCGCACGGATCAAAGGTAAGCAGGCTGAAGAGGTTCGTACGTGTTTTCTTTATTTTCTTTCTTTAGTTTTGATCCACATCTTCCACAATTCTTTTCTTCACTTCATTGTAAATACCATTCATTGTAAATACCACTGCTAATAATAAAAAGATAATTTTTAGAGTAAAACTTGCTTAACGCTTCCATCGCAGTCCCTCCCTGAGGATCACGACCCGCATAGCCTTGCTACAGCGGATTAGAATTGAGAACTTGCACATCCTATTCTTAAAACTAAAATACTATATTTTTGTGTGCAGGAAATCTCAGTCAACACCGTAGAACCCTGAAACACACTTAAACACTAAAATATGATTAGTACAAATAACTATATATGTTTTGTAATCATCAAAACTCAAAAATCGGGTGATTGTAACCTTGGGCCAACACAAGTATGGTTCATCCCAGGAGAACCATTTGACCCTAGCTAAGAAACACAATTGTTCTTGCTTGGTCCATGAATCGGGCATCTGTTTCGTGATAAGATAATTCACAATGTTAGCATATCACAGAACAATTGAAGAGGAAACGGACATTAACTGCTCATCAGGAAATATCTCAAAGACAAGTAGTGAGTCAGACAAAGATTCGACCACAATCCTAGACAAATGATCTGCTACAACATACTCAGCTCCCATTTTATCATGAATTTGTAAGTCGAATTCCTGTAGAAGTAAGATCCAACGGATTAAACGGGCTTTAGCATCTTTTTTCGTGAGAAGGTACTTTAAAGCTGCATGATCGGTATAGATTAGGACCTTAGAACCTATAAGGTATGGACGAAACTTGTCAAGAGCGAAAACGACTGCCAACTAATCTTTTTCAGTGGTGTAATAATTCAGTTGGGCATCGTTAAGAGTCTTACTGGCATAGCAAATAACATAAGGAAGTTTATCTACTCGTTGGTCTAGGACAACCCCTACAACATAGTCGGAAGTGTCACACATCACCTCAAATGGGAGATTTCAATCAGGTGGTCGGATGATGGGTGCCGAGGTTAACTCGGTCTTTAGCCTTTCAAAGGCTTCCAAACAAGAAGGGGTGAACTCAAAAGGAACATCCTTTGCTAAAAGATCACAAAGAGGTTTGGAGATTTTAGAAAAATCTTTGATAAAGCGGCGGTAAAATCCAGCATGGCCTAGGAAAGATCGCACCTCCCGAATAGTTCTAGGAAGTGGTAATTTGGCGATTAGTTCTACCTTAGCTTTATCAACCTCTATACCTCTATCAGAAACAATGTGTCCTAAGACAATCCCGGATTTCACCATGAAATAGCATTTTTCCCAATTAAGAACTTGCTTCTTCTCCTTGCATCTTATCAATACCAATGACAGATAATATAAACCCTCATCAAAAGTAGACCCAAAGACAGAGAAGACATCCATGAAAACCTCTAGAAATCGCTCAATCATATCTAAAAAGATGCTTAATATACACCGCTGAAAAGTAGCCGGTGCATTGCATAGCCCAAAGGGCATGCGACGATATACAAAAGTGCCAAACGGACATGTGAATGTCATTTTCGCTTGATCCTCACGGGCAATGTGGATTTGGTTATATCCTAAATAACCATCAAGGAAGGAATAGTATACATGACCGGCAATACGTTCTAACATTTGGTCGATGAAAGGCAGAGGAAAATAATCTTTCCTAGTCATGGAGTTGAGTTTTCTATAGTCTATGCACACTCGCCAACCAGTTTGAACACGTGTTGGAACCAACTCATTGTTCTCATTAGTAACAACTATGACTCCGGACTTTTTGGGTACAACTTGTATTGGACTAACCCACTGACTATCAGAGATAGGGTAAATGATACCCGCATCTAATAATTTTATTATCTCCGCTCTCACCACCTCTTTCAAAACAGGGTTTAAACACCTCTGTGGTTCTCTCGAGGTCTTGGCATTCTCTTCAAGATGAATTTAGTGCATTATCACAGAGGGGCTAATTCCCTTGATGTCTGCTATGTTCCATCCTATGGCTTCCTTATGTTCCTCAAGAACATCTAGCAACTTTTCTTCTTTGTCCTTATCTAAATGAGATGATATGATTACAGGTAAGGTTTCTGACTCACCTAGAAAGGCATACTTCAATGTGTCAGGTAAAGGTTTGAGCTCCAACTTGGGAGGCTCAACGATGATGGAACGGGAACAGATGTTGACAATGGTGAGGGTACTACCTTAGGTCTCCATAGGTTGGTGTTCATGATAGGGACAGAATCTAACAATGCGTTCACCTCTTCTATAGACTCCTCAATATCAAAATTCATTTCAAAATGGGCCAAACATTTCTCCAATGGGTTTTCATAGGAAGACTCCTCAAAGGTGTGATTGACTGACACATCAATCATGTTGACCTCCTCATGATCATCCATTACATGTGGTTGGGAACTAGTATGGAAAACGTTTAGCTCAACTGTTATATTCTCAAATGACAAGGTCATGACCCCATCCCTACATCTAATAACAGCTTCAGCAGTAGCAAGGAATGGTCTCCCTAAAATCACAGGGGAGTGATTGCTTGGATGTCTAACTGGTTCAGTGTCTAAGATCACAAAGTCAGCAGGAAAAATAGAATTCGTCGACCTTCAAAATAACATCCTCAATAATTTCCTTGGGGACCTTAACTGACCTATCTGCTAGAAGCAATGTAAGGTTAGTGGGTTGTAACTCCCCTAAACCTAATTGTTTGTACACAGAATAGGGTAAAAGGTTTACACTTGCTCCTAAATCTAGTAGACACCGATCCATAACCTGATCTCCTATCCTAACAGAAATAGTTGGACTCCCTGGATCCTCATATTTGGGTGCAATGCGTTGCTGGATGAGACATGACGCTTGTGTAGAAAATGCAGCTTCACAAGGCACAGAACTTTTCCTCTTGACCGTGGTTAGGTCTTTTAGAAATTTAGCATATGAAGGTATCTGATTAATGGCATCCAAGAAGGGAATATTGATTTGGACATTTTTGAAAACTTCCAAAATTCCCTCACAGTGATTTTTCTTCCTAGTTGGTTGAAGACGTTGAGGAAATGGGGATTTGGGTTCAGTTTGACTAGGAAAATGTCCTTTCTCTCTCTCTAACAGTTGCAGCTAACTGTTCTATCTGAACCTCGAGCCTAGCTATCATCTGATCATGATTGTGTCACATTTGGGCTTGAGTTTGATTAGTTATTGATTGAGGTATGCCTGCACAAAAATACGAAATTTCAGATCTTATAATAAAAACGTGCAAGTGCTCAATACTTCCGCTATAGCAAGTGGCTAATGCGGGTCGTGATCCACAAGGAGGGTTTGCGATGGAAGCGTTACAGTTCTTTATTGAAATCTTTTAAGAAAATAAAACGAAGGTTCTTTTCTATTTTTAGTTATGAAAATGAAAAGAAAGTTATATTAAAGTTAGAAGAAAATGGAAGATGAAGAAGGTGGAAAATTCAGAAAACAATAAAAGCGACTATGTACAAATGGAGTGAGTGGAGAAGAAAGAGTTGGAAGATGTGGTGATTTAATTTACAGAAATGAAAAAGAAAAGAAAACAAATATTTACCTTCTTTTCACCAAAAGCTTACCTTGAATTCTTAGCTTCAATGTTACCTTGAATTGGAGGCAATTAGCGCATAGCCCATAAGAGTCGAGTGTTGGTCTCTTCCACATTACATCATCAAGATACGCAAGCATGAAATGATACAGAGAGACTCACAATTCCATCGTCATGAGCTATCGGTGGCACTCGCAAAGGCAAGGCTCCTTCGATGCTTTTAGACTCACTTGGAAGACAGTTGTACCAAAAAGAAAGGTAAAATAGAAAAGAAGAAGAGAACTAAAAAGAACATACAAGGAAATAGCATTGATTTGATTTCATAACAATCGAAGAAAAGAAATAAAACCTTACACCAATTGTCACTTTTAGCTCAAGCTTCAGTCTTGTTCTTCGATGAAAGTTGATCTCCTCAGAATTACATAAATGAAAACTAAATTACATGAAAAAGAAAAACAAAAACCTAAACTAAGAAATGAAAAACTAGGCTAAATCCTAATCTGCATGTTCATCCCTTTTGCCTTTGAGTGAAGGTATTTATAGGAGAAATGGAGAGGGTAGAGGAGTGTGAAGATAAGTAAATCTAGCAATTTTTGAACTCCCCTTATCTTCAAATTTGATTTGAGGTGGATATTCAGTTCTGATCTGCAGTTTGTTGGCATATTGATTGCTGAATATCACTTATCAAATAACAGAATTAGAGATAATGATCAACATAAGAGTTGTAGCTCTGTAAGTCTGCTTTCTGGATCATTTTGAATCATCAGAATTGAGATTCTGTAGCAAAAGTTATGATTCGAATACTAAAATGTATCCAGTCAGAATCTGAATCAAACTTGCTTCATCTCATCCCTTGATCTTTGCTTTAACCGATCGATTCTGAGAGGATTCTTCTCAACCAGTTTTCAACCTCTTGATTTTTCCCTGATTTAGTGAGTATGAATTAATTCTGATTTAATTCAGAATTTGGTGGGCTTTGGGCTCATTTCTCTTCATCTCCTTAAAGAATGGGCCTGCAAATAAATTAAGCAATTAATTAAGACAATGCAAAGTTTTATTCTAAAATAGGTATGAAAATATGATATTAAATATGCAACATTAGTGACCAATCACACCCCCATACCTATCTTTTGCTCGTCCTCGAGCAAAACAACTAAACTATACTAAGGATTATTAGACCACTTTCGCAGGTCGCGCGATTGCACTGAGCATGTGCAACAAGCCGTTAAACCTCTAGGTTTCCCCTAGAGGACGAGTTTTGTCTCGTGAGGGTTTTCAGCGGATTGCACCCACAAAATCCATAAAGAAAGGGAAATAAAGAGTTAGTATTTTCGAAAAGCATTTTGAAAGGAAAAAATATTTGAAATATAATTGTAAGATCTAAGCAATCTATAAGTTATAGGAAAACTGAATTTTTCATTCCTAAACTTAGTCTCTATTCAAAAATTTGTTATCAATTAGAGTAAAGAGTCAAGTTGTACTTCTCATCTAGTCTATTACTTTACCCTAAGTCATATGCACTTGTGACTGTGAAAATTTTGACTAAGGGTTCATTAACTCTAACTCTTATGCCTTATATATATATTGGTGGTATTATTCCTTAGTTTAGGCTTTCTAATCTGCCCATGTAACGAGCCTTTAATCGATGACTTCCAAACCAGACGGTCTTAGGGCACCAGGTGAGAAGACACCCCTAGGACTTAAGGACTCGAGCAAACAAGGCCACAAAACTAAGGATTTTATTATATGAACCTCTTTTAGGCGTGAATACTTATGCTTTATTAGGCACTAATACCCAGCTTAATCAGAGGATTTTTCTTTTCAAACTTATCTAATCATCTTTCGCATAAATACTAAGGCTTGCTTAGGCCAAAGCACCTAGCTAGTCAATAATTAGACTTGTTTTTTTTTTCAAACTTATCTAATTATCTTTTGCATAAATACTAAGGCTTTCTTAGGCCAAAGCACCTAGATAATCAATAATTAGATTTGTTTATATATATATATTTTTTATAAGGCATAAGAATCTTTGTTTTTGAACCCTAAGTGTGTAAGTGTATGAAGTGTGCATATTTCATCAAGGTAAAGATCAAGACTAAATTACTTTGACAAATTATCTTCCTAACTCTATAAATCAAACAAATAATCTTATTTTGACCAAGTATAAGAAATCCTAATTTGGATTTTCCTATTCCTTAAAATTAACTTAATTTCTTACAAAAATAAGTCAAAATATTGTTTCTATTTTTCAAAAAGTTTTTTAAAAGTAAAGAAAAGTGTTATTTTTTTAAAGAAAAAGAAAAGTTATGTTAGACCCTCCCCCACACCTATCTCATGCATTGTCCTCAATGTATGAATTAATGCATAGATGCATGAAAAAGACGAAAGGGAAGGAAAAGGTTACCTTAAGGTGGTGGTTCCGGTGGTGGTCTGATTGGTCCACGAAACGCGGCCCAATCAACTTTTCTTGGGTCTCGGAGGAACCCACCAGAAATATCTTTAATATAACCCATTAAAAAGATTTGTCCATAAAGGATTTTTATTAAGTATTTGACCCCATCTAATTTCCAAATTTCATAACGAATTTCGGAGTCAAATTTGTCAACCACCTCGTCCCAGAATGGAGTATGAAATGATAGAATGGTTGACTTGGACTTAGGAAGGACAGGAACCAATATCGACTCGGGAAGGTGACTTAAGTCAAGTAAAGGTTCAGGAGTCGAAATTGGTTCAAGAAGCGGGTCCAAGTCAAGAAGTTGAAACTCTAGTCCACATGTATTGTCTAACAATGGAATGTGACTTAATGTGGGTGATTCCAGTTCAGGAATGATAGGTGGAGGAATCAAAACTGACTCTAAAATATTACTCAAGTTTGGTAACACAACAGGAGTCAATATTGATTCAGAAAGTTGAACTGGATCACATATGTGAGAATCTAGGTCACATATCTCATTGAGTTCAATATCAAAAATTGGAGAACTTGCCAATTTATCCATGGAATTTTCAAAATTGTAAAGTTGGTCAAGTTCAACATGATCCTCAAAGATGGGTGATTCAATTTCTTTATGAATTGGTACAGGATCCAATGTTGACTCCGGGAAAAGATTGAAGTCAGGTGAAGATATCAGAGTCATAATCGAATCAGGAAATAGAATTGAATCACTAATTTGGGGTTCAGGATCATAATCATTTTCAAGTTCTATTTCAGGAAAAGGAAAACTAGCCAAACTATCAATATCTTTTTCAAAATTTGGAGTTTGGGCAAGTTCAAATGGTTGTTCTGAAATAGAATTTTGATTTCCAAAACAACATGACTCTTCGGCTCTAACAGAATGGTAAGTGACATCAGGACGGTGGGAACGTAGAGATTCGATCATCATATCTATGTCACGATTTCTAGCATTTTGAGCATGAGTCATGGCTTCTAGCATCTTTTCATAGTTGATGGGTTCATTGTCTTGTTGAAAAGATGAAGAGTTGTTTTGGAAGTGGTATTGAAATTGTGAGTCCATCAGATTTTGTGATTGTTGTTTGGACTCACGCATACTCCGTTCCAAAATTGATGGTTTTCTATTTTGGACTGGTGGAACTGAGTATGACTCTTGAAAATAGTGTGGACTAGGTGGAGAAGGAGGACACTGTGGTTGAAAATTGGACTCGGGGTAGGTGAATCCCCACTGACTCTGTGAAGAGTTGAAATCGTTATGGAAATTATAGTCATACGATGGAGGACATGGGTTATATGGATTCGGATAAGACCAATCCGGCACACTAGGTTGGTTAAAGTCATGATATGCCTGGTTGGTAATATCTGAAAAAGAGTTTGATGCATAATATGGATTATTATTATAGTTGGAAAAATTATTATAATAAGCCATATCACACAATGGAATACAAACAAAAAGAAAGAAAAACACACAAATAAACAAACAAGAAAGAAAAAATTCTAACCTAAGTTAGGGTAGACCTAGACCTAGACGACTCCTAACTGGTTAGACTGTCCACAGGAGGTTTAATGTAGACTTTGACCACAAGCTAATCAGCCAGGTCAGGGCAAGGTTGGTGGGAGGTTTTCCGTCAAAAGACGTTCCTTAATTAAATAACCACCAACCTTCGGGCTTTCGGCCCTTAATCCCTTTCCTAGACACTGATTTGGCAAGAGTCAAGTTCCAACACCTTTCCCCCTTAGGATAATCTCCTAATTGAGTCCGAGATGTCCCTAGGGCCAACGTCTACTCATTTTAAGTTAGGCTTGGGTTAGTGAGTGCTTGGATTCTGATTTTTGGGCTAAGGAAGGGCGATTAAATCCCCACCTTATCTTATTATTGGGTGGTGCCCTTAAGATCAGTTTTTGTGCAAGTGTACAAGATAAATAAGATGCACTCTAAGCGATATAAATCAACCAAGAGATAGTCCTATTCTAGATGCAATGCAAACATACCTTGCTCCAGCACTCTTCAACAGTAAAAAAAATAAAGGAATTAAAAAGACACGTGCCTAAAATGCAAATGTCTAATCAATTTTTTATCTTTTCAACAAATATTTTACTGTTGATTATTAGCAGGCTTATGTTATGGCATATAAGAAAAATTAAAGTTGCAGCAAACTAGAATTTTTTTAAAACTAAGCAGCCCTGCAAAAAGCTGTTAGTAGTCAACTCTTCCTTGCCGCGGATCCGCGGCTTTTGCCATGGAAACGCGGCAATTCAGAGGGCCCTTGGTCTCTGCTTTTTGGAGCAGAGGCCCAAGGCCACTTGTATGTCACTGCAATAATAATTTTCTGCTTTGCTTGCCCTGTAACCTGCAACAGAGAAGAAAATTCGTTTAGTTCAAAAAAATTTGCAATAAAAATTCAGATTTCAATAAAAACCGTTTTACCCTCCCCGGCAACGGCGCCAAAATTTGATTGAGGTATGCCTGCACAAAAAATACGGAATTTCAGATCTTATAATAAAAACGTGCAAGTGCTCAATACTTCCGCTATAGCAAGTGGTTAATGCTGGTCGTGATCCACAAGGAGGGTTTGCGATGGAAGCGTTACAGTTCTTTATTGAAATCTTTTAAGAAATAAAACGAAGGTTCTTTTTTGTTTTTAGTTATGAAAATGAAAAAGAAAGTTATATTAAAGTTAGAAGAAAATGGAAGATGAAGAAGGTGGAAAATTCAGAAAACAATAAAAGCGACTATGTACAAATGGAGTGAGTGGAGAAGAAAGAGTTGGAAGATGTGGTGATTTAATTTACAGAAATGAAAAAGAAAAGAAAACAAATATTTACCTTCTTTTCACCAAAAGCTTACCTTGAATTCTTAGCTTCAATGTTACCTTGAATTGGAGGCAATTAGCGCATAGCCCATAAGAGTCGAGTGTTGGTCTCTTCCACATTACATCATCAAGATACGCAAGCATGAAATGATACAGAGAGACTCACAATTCCATCGTCATGAGCTATCGGTGGCACTCGCAAAGGCAAGGCTCCTTCGATGCTTTTAGACTCACTTGGAAGACAGTTGTACCAAAAAGAAAGGTAAAATAGAAAAGAAGAAGAGAACTAAAAAGAACATACAAGGAAATAGCATTGATTTGATTTCATAACAATCGAAAAAAGAAATAAAACCTTACACCAATTGTCACTTTTAGCTCAAGCTTCAGTCTTGTTCTTCGATGAAAGTTGATCTCCTCAGAATTACATAAACGAAAACTAAATTACATGAAAAAGAAAAACAAAAACCTAAACTAAGAAATGAAAAACTAGGCTAAATCCTAATCTGCATGGTCATCCCTTTTGCCTTTGAGTGAAGGTATTTATAGGAGAAATGGAGAGGGTAGAGGAGTGTGAAGATAAGTAAATCTAGCAATTTTTGAACTCCCCTTATCTTCAAATTTGATTTGAGGTGGATATTCTGTTCTGATCTGCAGTTTGTTGGCATATTGATTGCTGAATATCACTTATCAAATAACAGAATTAGAGATAATGATCAACATAAGAGTTGTAGCTCTGTAAGTCTGCTTTCTGGATCATTTTGAATCATCAGAATTGAGATTCTGTAGCAAAAGTTATGATTCGAATACTAAAATGTATCCAGTCAGAATCTGAATCAAACTTGCTTCATCTCATCCCTTGATCTTTGCTTTAACCGATCGATTCTGAGAGGATTCTTCTCAACTAGTTTTCAACCTCTTGATTTTTCCCTGATTTAGTGAGTATGAATTAATTCTGATTTAATTCAGAATTTTGGTGGGCTTTGCGCTCATTTCTCTTCATCTCCTTAAAGAATGGGCCTGCAAATAAATTAAGCAATTAATTAAGACAATGCAAAGTTTTATTCTAAAATAGGTATGAAAATATGAGTTATTAGTTGGGTCTGCATGAATTGTTGGAGAGTGTCCTCTAAAGATGATTTTCTTTGATTGGGAGGGACATACGGAGGGACAGATGGTATTGCACTGAATTGATTTCCCTTATGAAATTGATTATTAGAAGATGGTCCTTGAAATGATGATGATCTACCATATCCTTGTCCTTGAGGAGACTTCCTTGAAAGGTTGGGATGATTCCGCCATCCCAAATTGTATGTTTCACTAAATGGGTCGTTGTTGGGATTGGGCTTGTGAAATGTATTGAGTACATTTGCTAGCTCTGCTTTGATAATTGGCAACCCGAGACATTGTTCAACCAAGTGGTCTTGGCTATCACAAAGGACACAAACGGGAGACACCACTGGCTTGGATGGTTCGGGAGCTGAAGATTGTGCTCCCTTCTTAATTCTAATGCTTCAAGTCTTCGTACTACTGATGTTAATTTGGCATCACTCTCAAAATTAGGGTTGACGTTATGTATACCACCCCTGTTAGTGGAAGTTGAGGTGGTAAGTTGCTTATTATCAACACTAACAGGCTCCCATTCTAGAGTATTTTTGCTACCTCTTCAAAGAATTGCCATGCATCATCAGCCGTTTTGCTCGTGAATGTTCCAATGTAAAGGGACTCAATCATGGTCTTATTCGAGTAGTCTAACCCTTCGTAAAGAATTTGATTCAAACGGATCTTTTCGAATCCATGATGGGGACACTCAAGTAAAAGATCCTTGAATCTTTCAAAATATGTGAAGAACGTCTCCCCTTGTAGTTGATAGAAGGTGTTGAGGGCTTAACGTATGGTAGCAGTTTTCTGCTTAGAACATAGAAGGCTTCGGCTAGTCCTACCTAAGTAGAAATTGAACCCGGTTAGAGAGAAAGAAGCCAAGATTTGGCTCTTTCTTTTAGAGAATAGGAGAATAACCTAAGTTTTAGGGATCTCGGTCATTTGATGATACTTCATGGTCCTACAAATATCATCAAATTCCCTAACGTGTTGATATGGGTTCTCATTTGCCAATCCCCGAAAGACTGGAAGCATCTGTATCATCCTGGATTTAATCTCGAAATTTGCCTTAAGGGCTGGCAAGGTAATACACGAAGGTTAGGTGGACCTTATAGGATACATGTAATCTTTTAAGGTCATTTGTTTGGTTTCATTAGCGTCACCCATTGTTGCAGTAGGGTCAGAAACAGTAATGGATTCTAATCGACCCTTAACACGAACCCACTTTCGCATGAACCAGGGTACTGCCCTGATGAAGAATTTTCTAAATCCTATAAAAGATTACACACAAGATGACTCAATCAATCAATTGCAATCAAGTATTTTTTTTATCTTGAATTTAATTTAAAGGTAATCAGTTTTTTTTCAACCACTAATCTTAAGAGAATAGAATTCTCCCTAGTTAGATAGCTCCTAACTGGGTTGGAAGGATAGTGGGTTTACCGGTTAAACCCGTCAAACAAGAGATTCGGCTCTCCCTCCAAGCTGGGCACTTACTAAATTCAGCCACCCTTTCTTAGCCAGGGAAGTTTTTCGGTCCTTCTTCCAGGCCAGGCACTACCGCAATGGCTAAGTCACCCTTTCTAGATAAGAAAGCCCTCTTTCGCGAGCTTGAAAGTGTTCACCGGAGTCTTCCCAAAATAGTTCCACTTAAATGAGCTCGAAATCCTAGTGGCTGAGTTCTAATTGATTTTAAGTTAGTTCAAGCTTGGGAAAAAAACTTATATGCGGTTGTGATTTTTGAGCCAAGGAACGGGTGATGAAATCCCGATCTTATGTGAGGGGGAACAGCTCTTAAGATCGTTTTATGCAAGTACGCTCTAATGCAGCACAAATTCAATCAATAAGCACCTCCAAAATCCCACTGACAAAAGATTCATGGGTGGAGTTAGAAAATACTAACCTTTCCGGCGACTCTGAAGCAAGCAAATTTTTATTTATTTTTAGCAAAGCAATATGTCATAAGCAAGCAAGCTTCTTCTTGTTGTGCAAGTCTTCTTTTGTTCATGCAATATCCCTGCAAAAGAAAATTTGAAATTAAATCTTAGGGATGAAAAGAAAATTAATAAAAAGAATTTTGAATTTTTTTTTAGATTAACTTTCTAAATTTTTTTTAATTTTGATAATTTTTTAATTTTTTTAATATGAAACTAGAAAAAGATTAGATGTTGATTTTTCAAAACCAAAATTTTCACAAGTCCCCGGCAACGGCGCCAAAAATGTTCGCAATTCGAAATTCATAAAAAAACTCCATCATTGTTGAATCACGTACAAGTTATAGAACCTAAAGTTACTAGAATCTTTTTAGCAAAATGTGTAGTGGTAAGTATAGGATCGAATCCACAGAGACTTGTTCTTGAAAATTTAGTTATTAAAAAATCTCACTTTTATCTTATTCTAGTTCAGAAATCCCTTGGATAAAGGTTGGAATTTTGTTTTTTTAAAATAAATAAATAAATAAATAAATATCTTGTAGAAGAAAGCAAAAAATTTAAAAATATGAAGAAAGCAAAAGAAGAAAGAAATACTAACCTTTTTGAGCAGATTTGAGTAACCAAATAAGAAAAAGAAATTAAAAGATTGGTACGAAAGGAAGACGAAGATGAACCAGTGAACTTATTTCTTGTCGTCACCTTGTTGTCTCCGTCCTCCAAGCGATGCTGAAAACAAAAGAAGCTAATAAAAGAAAAGAGATGACTTCATGGAATCAAATATGAAAGAAAAGAATAGCATAAAAAAATAAAGAGAAAATTAAAGAAAAACTTAGACTGAACGCCGCTAGATCGTGAAGAAGAATCTGAATTTTATTCAATAAGCATCAAATACAAAGCCCTTGACCTCTCCAATCTCGCATTACAACGCTCAAAACTCTCTTTTTCTAGCTTTTCAGCCTTCTGATCCCCTCTCTCTCTTAATGAATAGAGGTATTTATAGGAAAATAATGATAAGAGAGAGTGTAGGGAGATAGGAAGAGTTGGCAATTTTTGAATTTCAATCTTCCCTTATCTCCACACTTGATTTATCCAGAATTCTGATCTGCAGCTTGATGGCATGTTGATTATTGAATATTACTTAACAGATGATAGAATTCAAAATAGTAATCAACATAAGAATTATATCCCTTTAAATTTTCTTTCTAGATCATATTGAATCCTCAGATTTGAGATTCGGTAGCAAAAGTTATGATTAAAATGCTAAACTGTATCCAGTCTGAATCTGAATCTAAATTGCTTCATTTCATTCGTTGATCTTCTCTCTATCCATTTATCCTCAGCAAACCCAATAAGGTCTTCAAAAAATTCATTTTTATTTTGAATTTTTATAGTATTATCTTATCTGGTATCCTCAGATAAGATAGACTAAAGATTCTCTGAATTTGAGTCGATCTCTGTTTATTTTGAACTTTTGCGTTTATTTGGATAGGATCCATGTTTATCTTCTCTTTATCATCCTGCAAGGATTAGGACATTAAGACAAGTGAGTTTGTAATGATTTATTATAGAATATATGTAGGAATGTAATAATATTTATGCAATATATGTGTCCAAACACACACCCACACTTATATTTTGCTCGTCCTCGAGCAAAACAAAACTAACCTAAGGTTTTTATTTGGACCAGTTTCGTAGGTCACGCGATTACACTTTAGCATGTGCAGTAAGTCTTTAAACCTCTAGGTTACCCCTAGAGAAGGAGTTGTAGTCTCCTGAGGGTTTTCAGTGGATTACACCCACAAAATCCATAAAGAAAAGAAATAATTTGTTAGTATTTTTGAAAATACATTTTGAAAAGAAGAGAAAATTTGAAGTATTTTTACAAGTATTAAGCAACTTGTAAGTTATAAGAGTATCGAATTATTCATCCCTAGACTAAACCTCTATTCAAATATTTGTTATCAATTAAGGTTAGAAATAAAATTGTATTCTCATCTAGTCTATTATTTTACCCTAAGTCATATGCATCCTGTGACCGTGAATATTTTGACTAAGGGTTCTTTAACTCTAATTCTTATGTCTTATTTGTATATATACTGGTGTTAATATTCTTAGTTTTCTTAGGCTTTGTAATTTGCCCATGTAATGAGGCTTAGTCGGTGACTCCCAAGACGGACGGTTTTTAGGGCACTGGGTGAGAAAACACCCCAAGGACTTAGGACTCGAGCAAATAAGGCCACAAAACTAAGGATTTATTTGATGATATAAATCACTTTTAGGCATGAATAATCATGCTTTATAAGGCACAAAAATCCAGCTTAATCAGAGGATTCTTATTATATATATTATATATTTTTTCTTCTTTTTTTCTTTTTTACTTCTTCTTTTTTTTTTTGAAGGCATAAGAATCTTTGTTTTTAACCCTAAGTATGTAAGTATATAAAAGATGCACATTTTATTAAGGTAAAAATCAAGACTGGATTACTTTTTCAATTTTTTTCCTATCCCTAGAAATTAAACAAATATTCTTATTTCAACTAAGTATAAGAAATCCTAATTATGATTCTCTTATTCCTTAAAATTAACTTAATTTCTTGCAAAAATAACTCAAAATATTATTTTTCTTTCCAAAAAGTTTTATTTTGTAACAAAGAAAATGTTTTTTATATTTTTTTAATATTTTTTTATTATATATATATATATATATTTAGAAAACCTAAAAGAAAACCTATGTTAAGCCTCCCCCACACTTGTCTCATGCATTGTCCTCAATGTATGAATGAATGCATAGCATGCTACAAATGTAAGAATGTGAAGGGTAGATAGTACCTGATGAGGACGAGTGGATGTCGTCCATCATTGTCTAGTTAAGAGAAAAATACAAAAACTATAATATATAAATGGATCCCTAGTATGTATAGAGATCAATCTTGATAAACAGGATCTTCCTGAAGGATTTCCTCCACTTCTGGGCGCAGATACTCATGGTATGATTTTAAACGATGGCCATTTACTTGAATAGTGGTACCATTCGTGGTATTGTGGACCTCAACTGCACCATGTGAGTATACCTTATGAACAATGTACGGACCGGTCCAACGAGATTTTAGTTTTCTCAGAAAGAGATGTAGACGGGAATTGTACAGCAAGACTTTTTATCCTGGTTGAAATTCCTTCCGAGTTATGATCCTATCATGCATAATTTTCATACGATCCTTGTACTGTTTTGAACAGTCGTACGCATCATTCCTTATCTCTTCAAGCTCATCCAGTTGAAGTTTCCTAGACTCTCTTGTCTTGTCTAGATCAAAATTTAGGCGTTTGATTGCCAGTATGCTTTATGTTCTAACTCGACAGGAAGATGACAAGTCTTGCCATAAACTAAAATATATGGAGACATTCCAATAGGAGTTTTGAATGCAGTTCTATATGCCCATAAGGCATCAGTCAGGCGAAGAGACCAATCTTTTCTAGTGGTGTTTACAGTTTTCTCTAGAATGGTCTTGATGGCTCGATTGAAAACTTCTACTTGGCCACTAGTCTGTGGGTGGTAAGGCTGGCTACTCTGTGATTGATGTAATATTTTCTCATTAAGGCTTCAAATATACGATTGAAGAAATATTTTCCACCATCGCTGATGATTGCATGAGAAAAGCCAAAACGAGTACATTCTCTTTCAAGAAGTTTACCACAACTTTGTGGCCATTGTTTTACATGCTACCGCCTCTATCCATTTAGAGACGTAGTCAACTGCTACATGGATATATTTGTATCCATGGGATATAGGAAAGGGACCCATGAAGTCAATGCCCCAAACATCAAAGATTTCAACAATAAAGATCAGGTTTAACGGTATATCATTCCTGCGTGCAATCTTCCCTAATCGTTAATAATGATCACATGATTCACAATAAACATGAGTGTCACGAATTAGAGTGGGCCTAAAAATCACATTAAAAAATTTTTGCAACAGTTTTCTTCCCACTAAAATGACCTCCACAGGCTTGGTCTCATGGCAAAATGAAAGGATGCTCCTAAATTCTGAATCAGGAACGCAGCGTCGAATGATCTGATCGGGACAGTACTTGAACAAGTATGGTTCATCCCAGAAGAACCATTTGACCCTAGCTAAGAAACACAATCGTTCTTGCTTGGTCCATGAATCGGGCATCTATTCCGTGACAAGATAATTCACAATGTCAGCATACCACGGAACAATTGAAGAGGAGACGGACATTAACTGCTCATCAGGAAATGTCTCAAGTTCAAGTAGTAAGTCAGACATAGATTCGACCACAATCCTAGACAAATGATCTGCTATAACATTCTCAGCTCCCTTTTTATCATGAATTTGTAAGTCGAATTTCTGTAGGAGTAAGATCCAACGGATTAAACAGGCTTTAGCATCTTTTTTCGTGAGAAGGTACTTTAAAGCTGCATGATCGGTGTAGATTAGGACCTTAGAACCTATAAGATATGGACGGAACTTGTCAAGAGTGAAAACGACTGTCAACAACTCTTTTTCAGTGGTGGAATATTTCAGTTGGGCATCGTTAAGTCTTACTGGCATAGCAAATAACATGAGGAAGTTTATCCACTCGTTGGCCTAGGACAACCCCTACAGCATAGTCGGAAGCATCAGACATCACCTCAAATGGGAGATTCCAATCAGGTGGTCGGATGATGGGTACCGAGGTTAACTCGGTCTTTAGCCTTTCAAAGGCTTCCAAATAAGAAGGGGTGAACTCAAAAGGAACATCCTTTGCTAGAAGTCACAAAGAGGTTTGGAGATTTTCGAAAAATCTTTGATAAAACGTCGGTAAAATCCAGCATGGCCTAGGAAAGATCGCACCTCCCGAACAGTTCGAGGAGGTTGTAATTTGGCGATTAGCTCTACCTTAGCTTTATCAACCTCTATACCTCTATCAGAAACACCATGAAATAGCATTTTTCCCAATTAAGAACTAGGTTCTTCTCCTTGCATCTTATCAATACAAATGATAGATGATATAAACCCTCATCAAAAGTAGACCCAAAGACAGAGAAGTCATCCATAAAAATCTCTAGAAAGCGCTCTACCATATCTGAAAAGATACTTAATATACACCGCTGAAAAGTAGCCGGTGCATTGCATAGCCCAAAGGGCACGCGACGGTATGCAAAAGTGCCAAACGGACATGTGAATGTCGTTTTCTCTTGGTCCTCACAGGCAATGTGAATTTGGTTATATCCTGAATAACCATCGAGGAAGGAATAGTATGCGTGACCGGCAATACGTTCTAACATTTGGTCAATGAAAGGCAGAGGAAAATGATCTTTTTTAGTCATGGAGTTGAGTTTTCTATAGTCTATGCACACTCGCCAACCAGTTTGAACACGAGTTGGAACCAACTCATTGTTCTCATTAGTAACAACTGTGACTCTAAACTTTTTGGGTACAACTTGTATTGGACTAACCCACTGACTATCAGAGATAGGGTAAATGATACCCGCATCTAATAATTTTATTATCTCCGCTCTCACCACCTCTTTCGAAATAGGGTTTAAACGCCTCTGTGGTTCTCTCGAGGTTTTGGCATTCTCTTCAAGAAGAATTTGGTGCATTACCACAGAGGGGCTAATTCCCTTGATGTCTGCTATGGTCCATCCTATGCCTTCCTTATATTCCTCAAGAATATCTAGTAACTTTTCTTCTTGGTCATTATCTAAATGAGATGATATGATTACCGGTAAGGTTTCTGACTCACCTAGGAAGGCATACTTCAATGTATCGGGTAAAGGTTTGAGCTCCAACTTGGGAGGCTCAACGATTGATGGAACGGGAACAGATGTTGACAATGGTGAGAGTTCTAACTTAGGTCTCCATAGGTTGGTGTCCATGATAGGGCAGAATCTAACAATGTGCTCACCTCTTCTATAGACTCCTCAATATCAAAATTCATTCTAAAATGGGCCAAACATTTCTCCAAGGGGTCTTCATAGCAAGACTCCTCAAAGGTGTGATTGACCGACACATCAATCATGTTGACATCCTCATGATCGTCCATTACATGTGGTTGGGAACTAGTATGGAAAACGTTTAGCTCAACTATCATATTCCCAAATGACAAGGTCATGACTCCATCCCTACATCTAATAATAGCTTCAGCAGTAGCAAGGAATGGTCTCCCTAAAATCACAGGGGAGTGATTGCTTGGATGTCTAACTGGTTCAGCGTCTAAGACCACAAAGTCAGCAAGAAAAATAGAATTCGTCGACCTTAAAAATAACATCCTTAATAATTCCGTTGGGGACCTTAACTGACCTATCTGCTAGAAGCAATGTAGGGTTAGTGGGTTGTAACTCCCCTAAACCTAATTGTTTGTACACAGAATAGGGTAAAAGTGTAACGTCCCGGTCCTGTGGGTACGGGGACGTCACTGCAACGTATATACGCAGGTCAGAAATACCCTCACGTATATACGCTAAGCATCAGTACAGGCAAGAATCAGAGTACGGAAGCAAGTGGTGCATTATACATTCCAACATATGAGTACAATTACAAAGTTATCACCAGAGGTGAAAAATATTACAAGAATATTACATCACTGATAGGCGCAAATGCGAGAATACAAAGAGATGTACATGTATGAACAGTACAAAAGAGCGCTCACGAGATAACTGGAGAAGCCGCGAGCCAACAAGGGGGAGCAAGGATGGGACTGGAGATACAGCTGATCTGTCTGCTCCACAGAAGTAAGCTTGATCCTCAGCAAGAAGATCCCCTTCGGTCCAAGCTCCAGGACCTGGACATGAGGATCCAGAGGAGTCAGAACTCCCCAGGCGAGTGGTGATGCAAATGCCAGATGGCGTGCCAAGATAAGTACAAGTGTATTGATAAAACTGAATCATAAGCATGCATTGAAAGCTATGTCGTGAGCATAAGCATGCAGGAGCAAGTAGATATAAAAAAGTGATATCAAGTAGGAAGTACTCATGGTATGATAAGATAAGAACAGGAGACTAGAGAAGTGGAATACCAGTGGTAAAGCAGGATGTGAACATGTATAGTATAATAATCATAAAACTGGAAATCCGATGTAAATTCGATAGAAGCAAACTCAGCAAAGCATACAACAGACCCATACTTGGCATCTTTATTATTATTACTCATCTGACCCATATATCTAGGTATGTGTCCTGGTGTACATCTCAACACACATACATCCATATATAAGCAAGCCGAGGTTTGTTACTGGAAGCTGATGAAGAACTGATAGCTCATACTTATAGTAGTTCCCGACCGCCCGGGACACAGCCATTTGGGGGCCTGAAATCCCCCTAACACGCATCTTCTGGGGCCTGAAATCCCCCTAACACAAATCGTCAATTTTGGTACTCCACTACTATAAGCAAGGCACCATACCGGCATCCATCACTTCCTCCCATTCTCCGTGCAAGTTATCCTTTTTATGGCTTATTAAACATAATTATCAGATTACGGGAATGAGTAGGAACATAACTTGTCATAACAGGAGTACATAACAGGCATAACAGGAATCATAACAAGCATAACGGGAGTTCATAACAAGAAATCAGGTACTACATTCTCGTAATGTGATAATCATGAGTAGAGAGTTATTCGTAACAGGTATCAGGTTTTATCACGCCAATGACAAGTGTTCATGTAGATGACAGGTGATAAGTCAAGCAATAACCGGAGACAGGTAGTATAACATGAGCCAGTGTCAAGTAGTAGCATGTTGGGTGTTAGGTGATACAATCAAGTGGAGCATAAGCAAGCTGGAGGTATGAATAGCAAACAGTGTTTAACACTGGAGCGTCTGGCGAGGTTACCGGGACGACTCAGCTTAAAGTGCGAGTAGAAAATCCGGCAGCATCTCGCCTAGACGAATCTAGTGGTAAAGTGCTGAACGCTGATCATGATAACCAGGCGGAGCTGAGAAACCTGACGGTCCCAATCACCTCTCTTTCAAGAGTGAGAGACCGGAGGTTGAAGGACGGAGAGACCCGTCGGTCCCAATCACTTCCCTTTCGAGATAGTGAGAGACTGGAGGCTGAAGGACGGAGAGACCTGACGGTCCCAATCACTTCCCTTTCGAGATAGAGAGAGACCGGAGGCTGAAGGACGGAGAGACCTGTCGGTCCCAACCACTTCCCTTTCGAGATAGTGAGAGACCGGAGGCTGAAGGACGGAGAGACCTGTCGGTCCCAATCACTTCCCTTTCGAGATAGTGAGAGACCGGAGGCCAAGAACGCTCGGGGTTTAAGCGTACTCTCGGTGGCTACTAGCCATCCCAGGAGTGGGCAGAAACCCGGAGTCGGTACAAGAGTACATGCATGTTAATACCGCTTAGGCATGACAATGTGCGAGGGTAGCTAATCTACCGTAGAGTAGTGAAGCCTGAAGGCTGAGTAGAGGTACCGGGTGCCCGCACGAGTTGTTCTATCCTATTACAACCATTACAGTATATCAGTCCAGTTCGAGTCAAGACATGTCCACAGAATACAACACACACACACCCATACAACCACACCGCACTGATACTAAATACAACATAATAAAATACAAGTCCATTTTCTTGGCGAGGAAAGTCACTTGCCTAAAACGCCACTTTTGAAGCTTTGCGCGTTTGAATCCCCGGGAGAGGAAAAATACCAAGCGAGCAAAGGAAAGGGGGGCTTGGCCCTTGGGTGGCCGCCGGTCCTAGGGTGGTGCGCCACCCCTTGGTGGTGGCCTAGGAAGTGGCCGGCCCCAAGGAGAGGGAGGGAGAGAGGAAGGGAAGGTGATTTCTTTGGTGGTGGTGTTATTTGGTGAAGAAGATGGATTTGGTGGAGTAATGAAAAGGGAAATGAAAGAGGTGATGATGAAGGTGATGTTGGAGGTTGAAGTAGTTGAGATGGAGGTGGTGTGGTGGTGGTAAGAGTGGAGATGGTGGTGATGGAGAAGAAATGAAAAGGAGATGGTGGTGAAGATGGAAGATTTTGAGTGGTGGTGATGAATATTTAGAGGTGGTGAAGTTGTCACCGGAAAAGTCGTCGGAAAGATCGTCGGAGTGGTCACCGGAGGTGTTGCCAGAGAAGAGGGGCTCGGCCCCTTGCTAGGGAGGGTGGCCAGCCTAGGTATAGGTGGTGGAGTGGTGGTTGGTGAAGGATTTTAGTGGTGGTGGTATGTTTGGAGAAGGTAAATGGGGTGTTTGGATTTTGGTGGAGTTTTTGGAGTTTGTGGTGGTTTAAATGGAGATGGAAGAGGAAGAAGATGAAGGTAGGGAGTTGGAGAAGTTGTAGTGGTTGTTGTTGTGGTGGAGGTGAAGGAGGAGTTGGTGGTGGTTAAGGTTTTGGTGAAGAGAAAATGAAGTGGAAAGGAGAAGGAAAAGTTTATATAGGAATTGGATTTGTGAAGGTGATGTAAAAGTGTTTTAGGGAGGGGGTTTTTTTTTTAATGGAGGGGAAGGTGGCTCTTGGCCGGCCATGGTGATGGGAGAGGGGTTTGAGTGGTTTGGGATATTTTGGAGGAGATATTTTGGTAGAAATGTGTAGAAAAAATGGAAGAATCGAGAATGTTGTAGAATTTGGTGGAAGGAAAAGGAAGGAAAGAAAAAGGAAAAAGGAAAAGAAAATGAAAAAAAAAGATATTTTCTTGGAATAAAAAGTGAAAATGATTAGAGTGGCGGATTCCCGGGATTCGGTTGCGGATGCGGAAAACTTCGGAAAAATACCGAAATCGTCCGAAAATCAAGTATCTCGGAACGACCCGCAAAAATTCTCAAAATCAAGAATATTATTTTAAGATTCATGGTGAAATTTGTTTCAAGAAATTCTTTATAGTTTTTAAATTAAAAATCCTAGAATCGGCCGCCAATATCGGTCGACACCAAATCTGGCAGGAATCTGATAAATTCCGAAAATTTCCAAAAAATGAAGTAAGATAGTAAATATTATTCTAAGAAACTTTGTGAAAGCGGTTTCTCAAAATATGACCCCATTTGTAAATTAAAAATCCAGGAATAAACCAGCGGCACCGATTAATCCCGATTTTAGGGTGTTTATAAAAATAATTCAGAAAAAATCTGAAAAATCATGAAAAATCTAAAATATTGGGAGACAGTGTTTGAAATTTTAATCAGTAAATTTAGACTACCAGAAAGACTACAAAAAAATCAACAAATCAAAAATACGATCGAAAATTTGAATACGCAGATAAGTACGTATTCCGGGAACGGGGTGTTACATTCCACCCACCTTACAAAAATTTCGTCCTCAAAATTTCGATAAGGGGAAGATGAACACAGGAGAGACTAGGGTCGACAATGAGAATAGGATAAAGTGGAATATTTAGAAAGATAACCAACTCAAAATACAAAAGATCAGGGTAACTGTTACAATGATATCCTCAAGGTCCCTGTTCTGGATACTGGGCTTCGTATTCTACTGCTGCTTTCGCCTGATGCTTCTACTGACATGTTGTAAACTTGGCCTCTGCCATGATCTGCTCTTGCTCCTCTCTGTGTTTGATCATGCTGCTGGGGTGGGAACGGAGCTCTTCGGCCAATTGGTTCTGGGTTCCCTCTATGTGGTGGGGCTGGAAGTGCTGGTCTAATTGGTGCCATATTTCCTACCCTTCTGAACGGGCAATCTCTTATTGCATGACTTCCAGTCCCACAGGCTAAGCATAGTCCGTTAGCCATTCGACAGCCTTTCCTATAATGTCCAGGCTTGTGGCAGAAGTTGCATATGATCTGAGGAAGAGAAGGTTGGAATGGTCGTTTAACTATCGGGCCATTGATGGGCCTGGTTGTGGGTTCTTCGTTCATCAACTGAAAGGGTCTCTTCATTGGCTTGTTCTGTGTCTGGTTCTCATTTTTCTTCTCCAGTCCTCGTTCTACTTCACGGGCAACGGAGAGAACCTGGGAGTACGTCTTTAGCTGTTGAGGAATAAGAAACATCTGAACATCCATCTTTAACCCTTGCTGAAATCTGCTAGCTCGTTTCTCTTCGTCTGTCACCATGTAAGGTGCAAACCTGCTGAGTCTCAAGAATTCAGCAGCATATTCATCCACTGACCGATTTCATTGTTGTAGCCGGATAAATTGTTCTTCCATTTCCTTTTGAGCTGTTGCAGGGAAGAATCTTTCGTAGAAACCCTTTGAGAACTGATCCCATGTAATGGGTTTCTCCAGTGTTGCTTCTTCTGCCAACCACCAAGTTCTGGCTACATCTCTCAGCTGTATCTTGGCCACTTCCACTTGGTTCTCCTTAGGGATTCGGGCTGCTTTCAAGAGATCCGTCGTGTCTACCAGCCATTGTTCTGCATCCAAGGGCTTCTCTATGCCTGAAAAGATCGCCGGTTGTAATCTCCTGAAGTCTGACACGTTGCCTGGCCTCTGCTCTCGGGGTGCAACCAACAATCCTTGACGTAGAAGCTTTGTCTGCTGCTGTTGACTCTGTATCATCCCTTGAAGTATCCTCATCATACTATCATTGTCTCTGCTTGATCCATCTTGAGAGGTACTAAGTCCATTGCGTGTTCCCCGTCTTTCCATATCTGAGTTGGTCGAAGGGGTAGCAAGAAGGAGCTGGAAGGTAAAAGATTGAAGGGTCTCAGGATACAAGGAATGGATCAAAAGAAAGAGAGAGAGATAACTCTGCACTTGTAGTTGGATTGTATAACCGGGACTCTTGTATTCCAGTTGCAAATCTCTTTACCATTAACCTGCCATCTAGACGTACTGAGGATGTGAAAGCCTAGGCTCTGATACCATCCTGTAACGCCCGGTCCTGCGGGTACGGGACGTCACTGTAACGTATATATGCAGGTCAGAAATACCCTTACGTATATACGCTAAGCATCAGTACAGGCAAGAATCAGAGTACGGAAGCAAGTGGTGCATTATACATTCCAACATATGAGTACAATTACAAAGTTATCACCAGAGGTGATAAATATTACAAGAATATTACATCACTGATAGGCGCAAATGCGAGAATACAAAGAGATGTACATGTATGAACAGTACAAAAGGGCACTCACGAGATAACTGGAGAAGCCGCGAGCCAACAAGGGGAGCAAGGATGGGACTGGAGCTACAGCTGATCTGTCTGCTCCACAGAAGTAAGCTTGATCCTCAGCAAGAAGATCCCCTTCGGTCCAAACTCCAGGACCTGGACATGAGGATCCAGAGGAGTTAGAACTCCCCAGGTGAGTGGTAATGCAAATGCCAGATGGCGTGCCAAGATAAGTACAAGTGTATTGATAAAACTGAATCATAAGCATGCATTGAAAGCTGTGTCGTGAGCATAAGCATGCAGGAGCAAGTAGATATAAAACAAGTGATATCAAGTAGGAAGTACTCATGGTATGATAAGATAAGAACAGGAGACTAGAGAAGTGGAATACCAGTGGTAAAGCAGGATGTGAACATGTATAGTATAATAATCATAAAACTGAAAATCCGATGTAAATTCGATAGAAGCAAACTCAGCAAAGCATACAACAGACCCATACTTGGCATCTTTTATTATTATTACTCGTCTGACCCATATATCTAGGTATGTGTCCTAGTGTACATCTCAACACACATACATCCATATATAAGCAAGCCGAGGTTTGTTACTGGAAGCTGATGAAGAACTGATAGCTCATACTTATAGTAGTTCCCGACCGCCCGGGACACAGCCATTTGGGGCCTGAAATCCCCCTAACACGCATCTTCTGGGCCTGAAATCCTCCTAACACGAATCGTCAATTTTGGTATTCCACTACTATAAGCAAGGCACCATACCGGCATCCATCACTTCCTCCCATTCCCCGTGCAAGTTATCCTTTTTATGGCTTATTAAACATAATTATCAGATTACGAGAATGAGTAGGAACATAACTTGTCATAAGAGGAGTACATAACAGGCATAACAGGAATCATAACAAGCATAACGGGAGTTCATAATAAGAAATCAGGTACTACATTCCCATAATGTGATAATCATGAGTAGAGAGTTATTCGTAACAGGTATCAGGTTTTATCACGCCAATGACAAGTGTTCATGTAGATGACAGGTGATAAGTCAAGCAATAACCGGAGACAGGTGGTATAACATGAGCCAGTGTCAAGTAGTAGCATGTTGGGTGTCAGGTGATACAATCAAGCGGAGCTTAAGCAAGCTGGAGGTATGAATAGCAACAGTGTTTAACATTGGAGCGTCTGGCGAGGTTACCGGGACGACTCGGCTTAAAGAGCGAGTAGAAAATCCGTCAGCATCTCGCCTAGACGAATCTAGTGGTAAAGTGCTGAACGCTGATCATGATAACCAGGCGGAGCTGAGAAAACCTGACGGTCCCAATCACCTCTCTTTCAAGATAGTGAGAGACCGGAGGCTGAAGGACGGAGAGACCTGTCGGTCCTAATCACTTCCCTTTCGAGATAGTGAGAGACTGGAGGCTGAAGGACGGAGAGACCTGACGGTCCCCAATCACTTCCCTTTCGAGATAGAGAGAGACCGGAGGCTGAAGGACGGAGAGACCTGTCGGTCCCAATCACTTCCCTTTCGAGATAGTGAGAGACCAGAGGCTGAAGGACGGAGAGACCTGTCGGTCCCAATCACTTCCCTTTCGAGATAGTAGAGACCGGAGGCCAAGAACGCTCGGGGTTTAAGCGTACTCTCGGTGGCTACTAGCCATCCCAGGAGTGGGCAGAAACCCGGAGTCGGTACAAGAGTACATGCAATGTTAATACCGCTTAGGCATGACATGTGCGAGGGTAGCTATTCTACCGTAGAGTAGTGAAGCCTGAAGGCTGTAGAGGTACCGGGTACCCGCACGAGTTGTTCTATCCTATTACAACCATTACAGTATATCAGTCCAGTTCGAGTCAAGACATGTCCACAGAATACAACACACACACACCATACAACCACACCGCACTGATACTAAATACAACATAATAAAATACAAGTCCATTTTCTTGGCGAGAAAAGTCACTCGCCTAAAACGCCACTTTTGAATCTTTGCGCGTTCGAATCCCCGGGAGAGGAAAAACACCAAGCGAGCAAAGGAAAGGGGGCTTGGCCCTTGGGTGGCCGCCGGCCCTAGGGTGTGCGCCACCCCTTGGTGGTGGCCTAGGAAGTGGCCGGCCCCAAGGAGAGGGAGGGAGAGAGGAAGGGAAGGTGATTTCTTTGGTGGTGGTGTTATTGGTGAAGAAGATGGATTTTGGTGGAGTAATGAAAAGGAAATGAAAGAGGTGATGACGAAGGTGATGTTGGAGGTTGAAGTAGTTGAGATGGAGGTGGTGTTGTGTGGTAAGAGTGGAGATGGTGGTGATGGAGAAGAAATGAAAAGGAGATGGTGGTGAAGATGGAAGATTTTGAGTGGTGGTGATGAATATTTAGAGGTGTGAAGTTGTCGCTGGAAAAGTCGCCGGAAAGATCGTCGGAGTGGTCACCGGAGGTGTTTTCCAGAGAAGAGGGGCTCGGCCCTTGCTAGGGAGGGTGGCCGGCCTAGGTATAGGTGGTGGAGTGGTGGTTTGGTGAAGGATTTTAGTGGTGGTGGTATGTTTGGAGAAGGTAAATGGGGTGTTTGGATTTTGGTGGAGTTTTTGGAGTTTGTGGTGGTTTAAATGGAGATGGAGGAGGAAGAAGATGAAGGTAGGGAGTTGGAGAAGTTGTAGTGGTTGTTGTTGTGGTGAGGTGAAGGAGGAGTTGGTGGTGGTTAAGGTTTTGGTGAAGAGAAAATGAAGTGGAAAGGAGAAGGAAAAGTTTATATAGGAATTGGATTTGTGAAGGTGATGTAAAAGTGTTTTAGGGAGGGGATTTTTTGTAAAATGGAGGGGGGAGGTGGCTCTTGGCCGGCCATGGTGATGGGAGAGGGGTTTGAGTGGTTTGGGATATTTTGGAGGAGATATTTGGTAGAAATGTGAGAAAAAAATGGAAGAATGGAGAATGTTGTAGAATTTGGTGGAAGGAAAAGGAAGGCAAGAAGAAGGAAAAGGAAAAGAAAATGAAAAAAGGAAGATATTTTCTTGGAATAAAAAGTGAAAATGATTAGAGTGGCGGATTCCCAGGATTCGGTTGCGGATGCGGAAAACTTTCGGAAAAATACCGAAATCGTCCGAAAATTAAGTATCTCGGAACGACCCGCAAAAATTCTCAAAATCAAGAATATTATTTTAAGATTCATGGTGAAATTCGTTTCAAGAAATTCTTTATAGTTTTTAAATTAAAAATCCTAGAATCGGCTGCCAATATCGGTCAACACCAAATCTGGCAGAAATCTGATAAATTCCGAAAATTTTCCAAAAAATGAAGTAAGATAGTAAATATTATTCTAAGAAGCTTTGTGAAAGCAGTTTCTTAAAATTTGACCCCATTTTTAAATTAAAAAATCCATGAATAAACCAGCGGCACCGATTAATCCCGATTTTAGGGTGTTTATAAAAAATAAGAAAAAAATCTGAAAAATCATGAAAAATCTAAAATATTGGGAAACAGTGTTTGAAATTAAAATCAATAAATTTAGACTACCAGAAAGACTAAATCAACGAAATCAAAAAAATACGATCGAAAATTTGAATACGCAGATAAGTATGTATTCCGGGAACGGGGTGTTACAAAAAGGTTTACACGTCCCCTAAATCTAGTAGATACCGATCCATAACCTGATCTCCTATCCTAACGGAAATAGTTGGACTCCCTGGATCCTCATATTTGGGTGCAATGCGTTGCTGGATGAGACATGACGCTTGTGTAGAAAATGCAGCTTCACGAGGTTCAGAACTTTTCATCTTGACCGTGGTTAGGTCTTTTATAAATTTAGCATATGAAGGTATCTGATTAATGGCATCCAAGAAGGGAACATTGATTTGGACATTTTTGAAAACTTCTAAAATTTCCTTACAGTGATTTTTCTTGTAGTTGGTTGAAGACGCTGAGGAAATGGGGATTTGGGTTCAGTTTGACTAGGAAAATGTCCTTTCTCTCTCTCCCTAACAGTTGCAGCTAACTGTTCTATCTGAACTCGAGCCTAGCTATCGTCTGATCATGATTGCGACACATTTGGGCTTGAGTTTGATTAGTTATTAGTTGGCTCTGCATGAATTGTTGGAGAGTATCCTCTAAAGATGATTTTCTTTGATTGGGAGGGACATACGGAGGGACAGATGGTGTTGCATTGAATTGATTTCCCTTATGAATTGATTATTAGAAGATGGTCCTTGAAATGATGATGATCCACCATATTCTTGTCCTTGAGGAGACTTCCTTGAAAGGTTGGGATGATTCCGCCATCCCAGATTGTATGTTTCACTAAATGAGTCGTTGTTGGGATTGGGCTTCTGAAATGTATTGAGTACATTTGCTTGCTCCGCTTTGATAATTGGCAACCCGAGGCATTGTTCAATCAAGTGGTCTTGGCTGTCACAAAGGACACAAACCGGAGACACCACTGGCTTGTAGGTTCGGGAGCTGAAGATTGTGCTCCCTTGCTTAATTCTAATGCTTCAAGTCTTCGTACTACTAATGTCAATTTGGCATCACTCTCAAAATTAGGGTTGACTTTATGTATACCACCCCTGTTAGTGGAAGTGGAGGTGGTAAGTTGCTTATTATCAACACTAACAGGCTCCCATTCTAGAGTATTTTCTGCTACCTCTTCCAAGAATTGCCATGCATCATCGACCGTTTTGCTCGTGAATGTTCCATTGCAAAGGGACTTAATCATGGTCTTATTCGAGTAGTCTAACCCTCGTAAAGAATTTGATTCAAACAGATCTTTTTGAATCCGTGATGGGGACAGTCAAGTAAAGATCCTTGAATCTTTCAAAATGTGAAGAATGTCTCCCCTTGTAGTTGATGGAAGGCGTTGAGGGCTTGACGTATGGTAGCAGTTTTCTGCTTAGAATAGAACTTCCTATAGAAGGCTTCGGCTAATCCTACCCAAGTAGAAATTGAACCCGGTTAGAGAGAAAGAAAGCCAAGATTTGGCTCTTTCTTTTAGAGAAAAGGGAATAACCTAAGTTTTAGGGATTCCTCGGTCATTTGATGATACTTCATGGTCTCACGAATATCCTCAAATTTCTAATGTGTTGATATGGGTTCTCATTTGCCAATCCCCAAAAGACTGGAAGCATCTGTATCATCCCGGATTTAATCTCGAAATTTGCTGTAAGGGCTGGCAAGGTGATACACGAAGTTTGGGTGGACCTTGTAGGATACATGTAATCTTTAAGGTCATTTGTTTAGTTTCATTAGCGTCACCCATTGTTGCAATAGGGTCAGAAATAGTAATGAATTCTAATCGACCCTTAACACGAACCCACTTTCGCATGAACCAGGGTACTACCCTGATGTAGGATTTTTCTAAATCCTAGATAAGATTACATACAAGATGACTCAACCAATCAGTTGCAATCAAGTATTTTTTATATCTTGAATTTATTTAAAGGTAATCAGTTTTTTTTTAACCACTAATCTTAAGAGAATAGAATTCTCCCTAGTCAGACAGCTCCTAACTGGGTAGGAAGGATAGTGGGTTTACCGTTTAAACCCGTCAAACAAGCAATTCGGCTCTCCCCCCAGGCTGGAATCTTACTAATTCAGCCACCCTCTCTTAGACAGGGAATTTCTTCGGTCCTTCTTCCGTCCAGGCACCGCCGCAATGGCTAAGTCACCCTTTCTAGATAAGAAAGCCCTCTTTCGCGAGCTTGAAAGTGTTCACCGGAGTCTTCCAAAAATAGTTCCACTTAAATGAGCTCGAAATCCTAGTGGCTGAGTTTCTAATTGATTTTAAGTTAGTTCAAGCTTGGAAAAAAAAACTTATATGCGGTTGTGATGTTTGCCAAGGAACACGTGATGAAATCTCGATCTTATGTGAGGGGGAACAGCTCTTAAGATCGTTTTATGCAAGTACGCTCTAATGCAGCACAAAATTCATTCAATAAGCACCTCTAAAATCCTACTGACAAAAGATTCATGGGTAGAGTTAGAAAATACTAATCTTTTTGGCGACTCTGAAGCAAGCAAATTTTTATTTATTTTTAGCAAAGGCAATATGTCATAAGCAAGCAAGCTTCTTCTTGTTGTGCAAGTCTTCTTTTGTTCATGCAATATCCCTGCAAAAGAAAATTGAAATTAAATCTTGGGGATGAAAAGAAAAATAATAAAAAGAATTTTGAATTTTTTTAAATTAACTTTCAGAATTTTTTTTAATTTTGATAATTTTTTTTATTTTTTTAATATTAAACTAGAAAAATATTAGATATTGATTTTTCAAAATCAAAAATTTTTACAAGTCCCTGGCAACGGCGCCAAAAACTGTTCATGATTTGAAATTTATGTAAAAGTCCATCGTTGTTGAATCACGTACAAGTTGTAAAACCTAAACTTACTAGAATCTTTTTAGCAAATGTGTAGTGGCAAGTATAGGATCGAATACACAGAGACTTGAACTTGCTCTTGAAATTTTAGTTATTAAAAATCTCACTTTTATCTTATTCTAGTTGAGAAATCCCTTGGATGAAGGTTTGAATTTTTTTTTTTTAAAAAATAAATAAATAAATAAAGATCTTGTAGAAGAAAGCAAAAGAAAATAAAAATATGAAGAAAGCAAAAGAAGAAAGAAATACTAACCTTTTTGCGAAGATTTGAATAACCAAAATAAGAAAAGAAATTAAAAAATTGGTACGAAGGGAAGAGGAAGATTAACCAGTGAACTTATTTCTAGTCGTCGCCTTGTTGTCTCCCTCCTCCAAGCGATGCTGAAAACAAAGAAGCTAATAAAAGAAAAGAGATGACTTCATGTAATCAAATATGAAAGAAAAGAATAGCATAAAAAATAAAGAGAAAATTAAAGAAAAACTTAGACTGAATGCCACAAGATCGTGAAGAAGAATTCTGAATTTTATTCAATAAGCATCAAATACAAAGCCCTTGACCTCTCCAATCTCACATTACAACGCTCAAAACTCTCTTTTCTTTTCTGCTTTTCAGCCCTCTGGTCCCTCTCTCTCTCTCAATGAATCAGGGTATTTATAGGAAAATAGTGATAAGAGAGAGTGTAGGGAGATAGGAAGAGTTGGCTATTTTTAAATTTCAATCTTTCCCTTATCTTCAAACTTGATTTATCCAGAATTCTGATCTGCAGCTTGATCGCGTGTTGATTGCTGAATATTGCTTAACAGATGATAGAATTCAAAACAGTAATCAACATAAGAGTTGTATCCTTTAAATCTTCTTTCTGGATCATCTTGAATCATCAGATTTGAGATTCGGTAGAGAAGTTATGATTAAAATGCTAAACTGTATCCAGTCTGAATCCGAATCTAAATTGCTTCATCTCATCCGTTGATCTTCTCTTTATCTATTTATCCTCAGCAAACCTAATAGGCTCTTCAAAAATTCATTTTTCTTTCGAATTTTTATAGTATTATCTTATCTGGTAAATCCAATCCTCAGATAAGATAGACTAAAGATTCTCTGATTTGGGTCGATCCCTGTTTAATTTGAACTTTTGGGTTTGTTTGGATAGGATCCATGTTTATCTTCTCCTTATCATCCTGCAAGGATTAGGACATTAAGACAAGTGAGTTTGTAATGATTTATTATAGAATTATGTAGAAATGTAATAATATTTATGCAATATATGTGTACAAACAGTAGGGCTCGATGCCCGCGTCTCAACACTACTGCAATGCCAAGACGCAGAGCTCAAAGCTTGCGTCTCAACACCACTGCAAAGTCGAGACGTAGAGCTCAAAGCCCACGTCACAACACCACTGCAATTCCAAGACACGGAGCTCAAATCCTGCATCTCAGCACCACTTCAGTACTCAGACACAGAGCTTGAAGCCCGCGTCTCAGACGCGAAGCTTGACACAGAGTTTGATGCTCGCGTTTCAACACCACCGGGGCACTCAAACGCGAAGCTCAAGACTCGCGTCCAGCGTTACCTCAGTGGCTAAACGCAGGGCTCAAGCCCGCGTTTCCAACTGCAGAGGAGCCTTGTGTCTCACTTATAACTATCCCCGTTACTGGGTCATGTACTGCCCCCGTAATTAGGGGAGTTAATCCCCATTATGGAGGATTTTTAGGGAATAGTTTTACCCCTAAAACCCTCTATAATAGCTCAGTTTGCTATTGAAGGATGGGAATTTTTAGCTGAGGAATACTGATAAAGAGTTAAACTCTTCTACCAACTTGCTGAGTTCAAGTTATTGCTAAGTCTCTTTGAGATTTCATTAATAGGAGCTATGCTACTCCATCCGTGATCCAAGGAGAAGAGCTCCAGAAGAGTTTGACGTTCACCCAGTCAACGAAAAGTAAGAATCACTTTCCACCGCTACACAAAGAACCCAGGCTTAAACAAAGAGAAGATCTGAGTTTGAGTGTCTTCTCTCTCTTGTACTTGGAATTTGAGTTGTAACTTTTCATTGATTCAAGAAAACTTTGCAGTACTCTTCCAAATTCCCTCCCCGTACAAGAGATTGCGACTCCGCCGGGACCTGATTGGTCACTAATGTTGCATATTTAGTATCATATTTCCATACTTTTATAGAATAAATCTGTATTGTCCTAATTAAATGTTTAATTTATTTGCAGGCCCATTCCTCAAGGAGATGAAGAGAAATGAGCCCAAAGCCCACCAAATTCTGAATTAAATCAGAATTAATTCGAGCTCAGTGAATCAGGGCAAAATCAAGAGGTTGAAAACTGGTTGAGAAGAATCCTCTCAGAAGCGATCGGTTAAAGCAATGAATCAAAGGCCTTTCGTCACAATCCTAGACTCAAACGAGAAAACCAACTGAAGATAAATGTAGAAGGAAAAATCAGGGAGACCCACCAACAGGGTGTGGCCACCTGGCCACACCCTGGCCCGCGAAACACGGCCAAACCCCGCGTTTCCGTGGCTTGGTTAAGGATTAGGGGGAGCGTTTGCTCCCCCACTCTTCCCGGGATCCTGTAGGTTGGGTTTTTGCCTATAAAAGCCAGTATTTGCACTGAAAATGGGACGACCATGCAGAGATAGGATTTAGCCTAGTTTTCATTTCTTGTAGTTTAGGTTTTTCTTTCTTTTTATGTAATTTGTATGTAAGCTTAGGTTAGATGAAGATTCATGTAAGTAAGAGAGAGAGGCTTATGTTGAGAGTGACACTGATGTACCCTCCTCCTTTCTCCCATCGTTTCAAGCAATAAAAGGTAATATGTTTATGTTCTTCTTTACTTTCATTTTCTTTTCTTCTTTCTACTTTACCTCTTTTGTTTTTGATGAGCTTGCAAGTGAATCCAGAAGCATAAGTATAACGTGTTTGTGTGAGTGCCAACGATGTTCATGAAGACGTTCTCCTCCTCAAGATCCGTATCACTTCATTCTTGCTCCGCTTGATGATATAATGCGAACGGGGACTGAGCTCGATCTTATGATCTATGCGTTGAACGCCTCCAAGTAAGGTAGGACATGCAAGGGTTTTCCAGGTAAGTCATCAACCAAACTAGGTGAGTACCTCTTTCATCTTCTTTCTTCACCCTTTTTATTTCTTAGTTTAGATCACCAACACCCACTTCCTTCATCACTCCTTTCACTTCTTTGTAAATAATCATTTGTACATAGTCACTTTCTAATTCTCTCCACTTTCTTCATTCTACCGTTTTCTTTCTAACTTTAACATAACTCTTTTTTTTCATTTTTATTTCTTAAAAACAAAGAAGAACTTTTGTTTTTCTTCATAAAGATTTTAATACAAACCTTGAACGCTTCTATCGCGAACCCTCCTTGTGGATCACGACCCGCATAGCCACTTGCTATAGCGGTATGAATTGAGCACTTGCACATGTTTATTCTTAGATCTAAAGTTTTGTATTTTGTGTGCAGGTAAAGCTTCAATCAAATTTTGGCGCCGTTGCGGGGAGGGTAATGGTTTTTATTGAAATCTGGTTTTTTTTGAATTTTTAGAACTAAAACGAATTTTTCTTCTCTGTTGCAAGTTATAGGGCAAGAAAAGCAGGAAAGAAAGATTGCAGAAACATATAAGTGGTCTTGGGCCTCTATTCCAGAAAACAGAGACCAAGTACCCTCTGAATTGCCGCGTTTGCTCGGCTTTAGCCGCGTTTCCGCGGCAAGGAAGATTTCACTACTACTATGATTTTTTTTTTTTGCAGGGCTGCTTGCTTTGCAAAATTCTAGTTTTCTGCAACTTATTTCTTATATACCATCATATAAGCCTGCTAATAAACTAACAGTAAATACTTGTTGAAAAAGATAAAAAAATTGATTAGACATTTGTATTTTAGGCACGTGTCTTTTCAATTCATTTATTTTTACTGTTGAAGAGTGCGGAGCAAGGTACGTTCGCATTGCATTTAGAATAGGACTCATCTCTTGGTTGATTTACATCGCTTTGAGTGAATCTTGTTTACGTATCTTATACACTTGCACAAACTGATCTTAAGGGCACTACCCCATAACAAGATAATGTGGGGATTTAATCACCCTTCCTTGGCCCAAAAATCAGATTCCAAGCATTCACTAACCCAGCCTAACTAAAAATGAGTAGACGTTGGCCCTAGGGACATCTCGGACTCAATTAGGATTATCTTAAGGGGGAAATGTGTTAGAATTTGACTCCTGCCAAATCAGTGTCTAGAAAAGGGATTAAGGGCCGAAAGTCCGAAGGTTGTGGTTATTTAACTAAGGAACGTCTTTGACGGAAAACCTCCCACCAACCTTGCCCTGACCTGGCTGATTAGCTTGTGGTCAAAATCGCATTATACCTCCCATGGACAGTCTAACCAGTTAGGAGTCGTCTAGGTCATAGGTCTACCCTAACTTAGGTTAGAATTTTTTCTTTTTTTGTTTGCTTATTTGTTTGTTTTTTCTTTCTTTTTGTTTGTATTCTATTGTGTGATATGGCTTATAATAACAATTTTTTCAACTTCAATAATAATCCATATTACACACCGACTTCATTTTCGGATATTACCAACCCAGCATATCAACTTTAACCACCTAGTGTGTCGGATTGGTCTTATCCGAACAAATTCAATATAACCCATGCCCTCAATCTAATAACTATAATTTCCAGAATGATTTCAACTCTTCACAGAGTCAGTGGGGCTTCACCTCCCCCCCGAGTCCAATTTTCAACCAACTTGTCCTCCTTCTCCACATTGTCCACAATATTTCCAAGATTCATACTCAGTTCCACCAGTCTAAAATAGAAAACTATCAATTTTGGAAATGAGTATGCGTGAGTCCAAACACAAATTCCAAAATCTGATGGACTCACAATTTCACCACCAATTCCAAGACAATACTTCATCTTTTCATCAAAATAATGAACCTATCAACTATGAAAAGATGCTTGAAGCCATGACTCAGGCTCAAAACGCTTGTAATCATGACATAGATATGATGGTCCAATCTCTACGTTCCCACCGTTTGACCAGTTCTGATGTCACTAACCATCCTGTTAGAGCCGATGAGTCAGGTTGTTTTGGAAATCAAGGTTCCATTTCAGAACAATCATTTGAACTTGCCCAAACTCCAATTTTTAAAAGAGAATATGACAAGTTTGGCAAGTTATCCTTTTCTTGAAATCGAACTTGAAAATGAATATGATCATGAATCTCAACTTAGTGATTCAATTTTACTTCTGATTCAATAATGACTCCGGTGTCGTCACCTGATTTCAATCTTTTTCCTGAGTCAACATTGAATCCTGTGCCAATTCATAATGAAATTGAATCACTCATTCTTGATGATCATATTGAACTTGACCAATTTACACTTTTGAAAATCCTATTGACAATTGGCAAGTTCTCATTTTTTTGATATTGAACTCAATAAGATATGTGACCTAGATTCTCAAATCTGTGATCCAGTTCAACTTTCTGAATCAATATTGGCTCCTGTTTTGTTACCAAATTTGAGTAATATTTTAGAGTCAGTTTTGATTCCCCCACTATCATTCCTGAACTTGAATCACCAATATTAAGTCACATTCCATTGTTAGAAAATAAATGTGGACTTGAGTTTCACTTTCCTACTTGGACCCACTTCCTGAACCAATCTCGACTCCTGAACCTTTACTTGACTTAAGTCATCTTCCTGAGTCGGTATTAGTTTCTATACTTCCTGAGTCCAAGTCAATCATTCTATCATTTCATACTCCATTTTTGGGACAAGGTGGTTGACAAATTTGACTCCGAAATTCATTATGGAATTTGGAAATTAGATGGGTCAAATATTTTAAAAAATCCTTTATGGATTCATCATTTTAATGGTTATATTAGAGAAATTTCTGGTGGGTTCCCCCGAACTCTAAGAAAATCGATTGGGCCGCATTTCGTGGACCAATCAGACCACCACCGGAACTACCACCTTAAGGTAACATTTTCTTCCCTTTCTTCTTTTTCATGCATCTATGCATTAATTCACACATTGAGGACAATGCATGAGATAGTGTGGGGGAGGGTCTAACATAACTCAGTTTTTTCTTTTTTATAAAAAAAAATAACATTTTCTTTGCTTTTTAAAAACTTTTTGAAAATAGAAACAATATTTTGACATATTTTTTTGTAAGAAATTAAGTCAATTTTAAGGAATAGGAAAATCTAAATTAGGATTTCTTATACTTGGTCAAAATAAGATTATTTGTTTGATTTTTAGGGTTAGGAAGAAATTTATCAAAGTAATTTAGTCTTAATCTTTACCTTGATGAAATATGCACACTTCATACACTTACGCACTTAGGGTTCAAAAACAAAGATTCTTATGCCTTACAAAAAAATATATATATAAAAAAAGGAAGAAAAAAATAAACAAATCTAATTATTGATTAGCTAGGTGCTTTGTCCTAAGCAAGCCTTAGTATTTATGCAAAAGATGATTAGATAAGTTTACGAAAAAAAATATAAAATCCTCTGATTAAGCTGGGTATTTGTGCCTAATAAAGCATAAGTATTCACGCCTAAAAGTGGTTCATATAATAAAATCCTTATTTTTGTGGCCTTGTTTGCTCGAGTCCTTAAGTCCTTGGGGTGTTTCCTCACCCGGTGCCCTAAGACCGTTTGGTTTGGGAGTCATCGATTAAAGGCTCATTACATGGGCAGATTAGAAAGCCTAATAGAACTAAGGAATAATACCACCAAAAAAGAAAAAAACATATATATATATATATATTATATATATATATATATATATATATATATATAAATAAGCATAAGAGTTAGAGTTAATGAACACCTTAGTCAAAAGTTTCAGTCACAAGGTGCATATGACTTAGGGTAAAGTAATAGACTAGATGAGAAGTACAATTTGACTCCTTACTTTGATTGATAACAAATTTTTGAATAGAGACTAAGTTTAGGAATGAAAATTCAGCTTTCCTATAACTTATAGATTGCTTAAATCTTACAATTATATTTCAAATATTTTTCTCTTTCAAAATGCTTTTCGAAAATACTACTCTTTATTTCTCTTTCTTTATGGATTTTGTGGGTGCAATCCGCTGAAAAACCCTCACGAGACAAAACTCGTCCTCTAGGGGAAACCTAGAGGTTTAAACGGCTTGTTGCACATGCTCAGTGCAATCGCGTGACCTGCGAAAGTGGTCTAATAATCCATAGTATAGTTTAATTATTATTTGCTCGAGAACGAGCAAAAGATAGGTATGGGGGTGTGATTGGTCACTAATGTTGCATATTTAGTATCATATTTCCATACTTATTATAGAATAAAATCTGCATTGTCCTAATTAAATGTTTAATTTATTTGCAGGCCCATTCCTTAAGGAGATGAAGAGAAATGAGCCCAAAAGCCCACCAAATTCTGAATTAAATCAGAATTAATTCGAGCTCAGTGAATCAAGGCAAAATCAAGAGGTTGAAAACTGGTTGAGAAGAATCCTCTCAGAATCGATCGGTTAAAGCCAAGAATCAAAGGCCATTTCGTCACAATCCTGGACTCAAACGAGAAAACCAACTGAAGATAAATGCAGAAGGAAAAATCAGGGAGACCCACCAACAGGGTGTGGCCACCTGGCCACACCCTGACCGCGAAAACGCGTCCAAAATCGCGTTTCCGCAGCTTGGTTAAGGAGTTAGGGGAGCGTTTGCTCCCCCACTCTCCCGGGATCCTGTAGGTTAGGTTTTTGCCTATAAAAAGCCAGTATTTGCACTGAAAATAGGAAGACCATGCAGAGATAGGATTTAGCCTAGTTTTCATTTCTTGTAGTTTAGGTTTTTCTTTTTCTTTTTATGTAATTTGTTGTGTAAGCTTAGGTTAGATGAAGATTCATGTAAGTAAGAGAGAGAGAGGCTTATGTTGAGAGTGACACCGATGTACCCTCCTCCTTTCTTCCATCGTTTCAAGCAATAAAGGTAATATGTTTATGTTCTTCTTTACTTTCATTTTCTTTTTCTTCTTTATACTTTACCTCTTTGTTTTTGATGAGCTTGCAAGTGAATCCAGAAGCATAAGTATAACGATGTTGTGTGAGTGCCAACGACAGTTCATGAAGACGTTCTCCTCCTCAAGATCCGTATCACTTCATTCTTGCTACGCTTGATGATATAATGCGAACGGAGACTGAGCTCGATCCTATGATCTATGCGTTGAACGCCTCCAAGCAAGGTAGAACATGCACGGGTTCCAGGTAAGTCATCAACCAAACTAGGTGAGTACCTCTTTCATCTTCTTTCTTCACCTTTTTATTTCTTAGTTTAGATCACCAACGCCCACTTCCTTCATCACTCCTTTTCACTTCTTTGTAAATAATCATTTGTACATAGTCACCTTTCTAATTCTCTCCCACTTTCTTCATTCTACCATTTTCTTTCTAACTTTAACATAACTCTTTTTTTTCATTTTTATTTCTTAAAAACAAAGAAGAACTTTCGTTTTTTCTTCATAAAGATTTCAATACAAACCTTGAACGCTTCTATCGCAAACCCTTCTTGTGATCACGACCCGTATAGCCACTTACTATAGCGGTAAGAATTGAGCACTTGCATATGTTTATTCTTAGATCTAAAGTTTTGTATTTGTGTGCAGGTAAAGCTTCAATCAGACCACTTTCTCCACTGATGAGCAAGTTTTGGCGCAAGGTGACGTCACCGTCATGGTAAAATGGTCGAGTTACTTGTCATGGAATTCGACCAGGCAAAGTATGAGGAGTTCCACTCTTCTAGCTCCAATATCCCCAAGGTGGTGCGGTAATACCGCAGGGTCCCCTTAGAGATCCTCTCCCAAGTCTCTTCGGAACTTCCCCAAGATGGCTTGCGCAGAATAGAGCCATTTTGTTTCGTGTCGCGCGCATGTCTCGCGTCAATGTCTCCCACAAGACCTGCAAGGCCAACGTCGTTGACGGTCAATCTTGCCACGCCCCTCCTCTCAACATTCCTCAAACTCCAGATTATTAGGGATTCCTAACAACCCGTGAAGCGTAACCGGAATGCTAAATGTCGACAAAGGCGTCGCACACGTCGACAACAGATGGAAGAAGCTGGAAATACCATCTGTCCAACAGATATAGGACGTGAGGCTCAGGCCCGCATCCCTTCTGAACTGCATCAGACGCGTAAAGTCTGTGTCTAGATACCAAAATACAGAACTGAAGAAGCTCATTCTGAGACCTTGCCTCATAAACACGATGTTCAGCGGCGCGAGGTCCGCGTCTTTTCTCAGACACGAGAGACATGCGTCTCTACGTCAGAATGTGATGCTTATGAAGTCTGTATTTCTCAATTATCGCCAAGCAAGCACGATAATCAGCAATGTGAGATTCGATCTCTTCTCAGCAAAGGCACAAGACCCGCATCTCAAAGCCAAAAAGCGAGGGCAGCGTCTGTTCCACAAAATGTTAGCTCCGCGTCTCCGAACCCTGTACCCCTAAGACTTACGTCTCAGAGTTGCAACGCAAAGTTAACATTCCTCTCTGACGGTTAAGGTCAAAAGGGAGCTGAAAAGTTCTCATCCTCAGAGACTCGAGGTTGGTCTCTTCGATCGCCCATCTAACGATCTAAGGGACTACTTGACAAGAAGAGGAGTGTTCATCAAATCACTCCACGATGCTATTGTAAACGGCTCATCACGGTGGTGCTCTCTGAATACCACTGCAGCTCACATGTAAGCAAACAATCGGTGTTCAATCAGTTATCATCTACGACAGTCTCCCGCTCGGCCAAAAGGTGTCGCTCTAGCACAAGAAGGACCTTCTCTTTATGCAAAGTACCCTAAAGTTACTACGAATATGGTAGGTCCAAATACTACACCAAGCAGAACTAAGGGGAAGCAGTCAATAGTCAGCTCTAACGAGTCTGACACCGGAGCCGAAGAGAGTGTACTGGCATACTCGCCACGGACTGATACGATAGCCCCAGTGGACTACAGTGCCCTAGCTCGGGACATTGAAGTAAGAGAGTCACACTCTGCCATCGCAGAATCATAGGCCTCGAACTCTTTCGTAAAGAAAGAAGCCTTTCGCGCATATGGCAGGGACTCCTGAAGAAATGGCTAGGCGCTTTGAATAGCAAGCCCAAGTCCAGAGAGAATAGCTCGATGTGATTCACGCCTAATAAGAATATATCGATACCCTCAAGCAGATACTTTCGCAATTGCTTGAGGACAAGAAGAAGAAGTTGAAGGCCAAGACTCCTCCCAGAAGTGCACGGCAAATGGAAGGAAGGAGAGAAGCTCATCTTCGCACATACTGAAGATGAAAAGCATTCCAACCCTGAGCCATCCAAGCCTCCATCTGAAGAGGAGGTTATTTCAGAGAGCAGGAATACTCATTCTAAAAGAATGAGTAAATTGGAACACACGCCTTGAGACCCTCGCCACCGGAAAGGCCTCCAAGAAGCAGGAGTGGTCCGGTCGTACCGGCTGAATGGGATCTTGTCCTATATCCTCCTAAATCCAAAGCTCTGACCTACAGCCTTTGACGGCAAAGGGTTAACGAACCAGCACATATAGTATTTCAAGTCTCAGACCGAGAATGTAGTATCAAATGATGCCATCCTAAGCACGTTTATTCATTGGCACCCTTAAGAAATTGGCTTTTGAATGGTCCATGAAGTCTCTAGAAGGCTCTATCAAGAATTGGGGTGATCTGGAGAAGCTTTTCCTCACCGTGTTCTGCGAAGATGATTCGAAGATTACCATGCCAACTCTCCGGGCAAAGGAGGCAACAGAAAGGAGAGCTAGTTAAAGCATTTGTAGAGAGATTTCGGAACATGGTACTCTAATGTCCTAGCTGTATGATCCAGGCCACCCTGGTGAAAACATGCCATCACAATTTGCAAACCTCACTCCTAACTCAGATAGGGGTAGCTGAAAGCCGTACCTAAAAGTAGTTGGTCCAGCAGGGCGAATGGCAGAAGAGATTATCAACAGGTAAAAGCAGAAAAAACAAGCCCTGTCCTGAAAGGTCACACAAGGCGAGCGCCAGAAGCGTCTTTACAAGCTACAAGAAAGGACACATTAGCAACAGAGACAAAGTCTCTCTCTAAGCCCCAACCAGCTAGAGGGGGTAGCTCTTCAAGCCAACCGCGCGCCAACAAGCAGTACTCCTTCAAAGACGAGCATGTCAATTCGTTGTTCAAATTACCCAACAAGAGCAACAGACTGAAACTTCCTAAAGCTAGACGTCCTGAAGAGGTGGGCAAGACCAACGACCCCAATTACTGCTTATACCACATGATGCTGGGACATCCTACCAAAAGCTGGGACATCCCACCAAAGACATTCTCCAAGCTTTGATTTATGCGGAGGTGCTCACGAGCAGAAGAAAGTGACAGCCAATATAACGTCTTTCCTTCAGTTCGGGGTATAGCCTCCAACGGCAGCCGAGTGGTTCCCATCCCGAAAGGGGAACTAAAGGTGGTCAATACAGATCCACACCACCAGCAGGAGAAAAGTCTCGTACCTATTCATACTCCTCAAGGAGAGATCATGTGGGTTCATCCTGACCTCATGAAAGGCCAGCAGTTGACTACTGTTACTAATAGGAAGTTTAGGGGGAAAGCAAAATCTTCACCTTACAATTTGGTGAGTGCTTCTTCCCGAGAAGCAGAAACCAATTCCCCCCCCGCTACTGATTCAGAGGAGGAGACAATCGTCCTTGCAAACCAAATGTACCGCTCATGGTAAGGACTCGCCGGGGCCAATCGTACTTGAAGAAGTACGATGAAATGGTAGCAAATCTACCTAACCCCACCTCAGAGCCAACCACGCAATTCACGAAGCAACCTGTTGAGAAGCAAAAGGAGCTTCCGTACGCCAAGGTTTCTCCCAAACGACAAAGCGGAAGGATCTTTGAGACCTTACCACTTTGATGTCTTGGTTCAACTGGCCAACATCCCGGCCACGATCACCCTTTACGAGCTCCTGATACTGTCCAAATCAACAAGGGAAGCTCTGAGAGAAGCTATAGCCGATGTTGAGGTCTTCATTG
>JAVJIF010022847.1:0-61985 GCA_038442645.1 Agave tequilana
TAGTGTGTAAAAGGGATGTGTAAAAGGTAAAAAGGAAAAAAAAGGAGTCTTCTCATTTCTGGTTCAAAACAACAACGGAAGTGGGAAATGAGTTTTCCCACTTCCATGAATCCAAACACGCTCAATCATTGGATTGTTAGGGTATTCAAAACCAGAAAAGGAAACGTTGTAACCTTGTAAGATTGCTGAATTGTTAATGATTCATTATTCTTGCATTGCAGTGATCCAAGCATGCTCATTGAGGGGGGTGAATTGCAATCTTTATAATTCTGATACCGTAATAGCGCACAAGATGAAAACCAAATTGAATAGAACTAAACTGATAAATAGAACTATTGCTCCTATGACCCCGCATTATCAGCACAAAAAGTTGTCCAAAGCTTGAAAGAAATCGCAGACAGATGTGTGGATATATTAGCAAACACATGACAAGCATATTATATGCTCAAAAGGAAAAGACTAGCCAAATCAGAGAAAGAACCAAGTATGAGTAGAAATTATGTACTCACGTCCCCGAGAACGCCAAAATCCCAGTAGTCAACAGCCCACCAAACTGCAAACACCACATTATTATTAACAATTTTTTTTAATAGAAAAAGGAAAACTTTTTAAAGAGGGCAGAATGTAGAATACAATGTTGGGGTGTTTCGTGATGGGAGCACCGACTAATGCCGCAGTGTGAACCAAATGGTAGAGGGATGCAGTTTTGCCATACCTGCCGATTATTATTATTATTGAATTAAGTTGCAAGAATCTGATCAATTAATCGAAAAAAGGAAAAGAAAAAAACAAGAAATATCGATGGGCAAGCAAGGCATGAGATTGAGATAGTTACATCCTTGTAAGTTGGATTCTGGGGCTTGAATGCGTGGGCTCCGTAGGTGCCGAGAGCGAGGGCAGCAACACCTGCGTCCATTTCATTGCAGAGAAAAGAAATGAGATGAGATTTTGATGGGGGGAGGAAAAGAGATGGGAACTGAGACGGGAGAGAGCGTGTGAATAAAATACCAGAGACGGCAGCGACCTTGTGCCACATCACGGGATCCATGAGAAATCAGAGATAGCGGAAGAGAGAGGGAGGTCTCCGACGACGACGACGGTGGTATGCTGGGTCTCCGGTGGTTCTCTCTATCTGGAGTCTGGAGACTCGAGCCCAAAAATATTTTGTATTGAGCCAACTGTTTCGCTTTCGATTTTTGGATGGGAAATTTTAGCCACACCCACTCCTTTTAGTGTCACTCGTCATTTTCTTATCACACCTATCAATTTCCAGTAATTATAATTTGCTTACGCTTTTAAAATTTCTCAAACTATTTTTTTATCTTATCAACAGTGAGATTCATAATTACGCATTGATCCCATCAAAATAAAACTATTAGCCTTTCTTAATTTGTGTCTCCTCCCTTAACATACTCTATTAGGTCGCCTTCATCTCCTGTCTCATCATCAGCAAAGCCCCCTCCCCCTCTCTCTCTTCGAAACAAATCGTCCATTCTCCATCTCCTTCTGTTCGAAGAAAAAACACTCAACCTCCATTCGGTTAAAATCTTCCGAAGGAATTTCAGTTTTGGCTTGTCGAACCAAAATCGCTGACGAATACATTTGCACTATTTTAGAAAAAGACAAAAAAAAATACCTCGATCGAAGGTTGATATGACAATGGTGTTTTTCAATGGCACAAAGAGATTATATGAAGCATCTGATCCTCTGTCATTAGTCTCCATTTATCGAAATTAAACCTTTGGAGATGAAGAAAAGTTTTATGGTTTAGAGAGAATTTTAGTAAGAGGGTACAGAAAGAAAAATGTTGTAAACTCTTAAAGAGAAAATGAGAGGGAAAATAGAGAGTATTATAGACTTTTCATTTATGATAAAATTGTAATTCAAAAACCATTTTAGACGTGGGTGTAGACAATAAAAAGACGAGTGTGAATAAAATTTCCCTTAGGAGATTGTTGGACGGGACCAAGAGAGCAAGTGTTAATAATAAAATTAAAAATTCTTATTTTACCACTAATCTTGTACTACATTCTACTACTATCAATGTTAAATTTTATGTATGCGAGTAAGAGTGGCAACAGAGCGTGACAACTTGATTACCCAATATGAAATTGACCCGAATTTTAGTTTGGATCCTTATCATCAGATCTGATAATTTATTGAATAGGATATAAATGATAGTTTTTGGATAGAGTATGAATCATAAAAGGTAAATGTATATCCTTATTAGATGATTTACATATTGATTCATAAGGATCCAAACACGATAACCCGAATAAATTCTTGAAAAAATTGCTTTTAAGGGCTCAAGAATTGTTTGAAGTGCAAAAAAGTGCTTGACTTGAAATTTGACATCTTGCCAAAAAGAGTCCCAATACCAATTTTGATGCTTCTAGGCCCCCGTGTATGCCTCATAGATGCACGTGAGTGAGCAATGGTGGTTGAACGTCGGTAATGCCCTTCTACAACCGTTGTGATGTCGCTATGTCTCCTCGATAAAAATTAAACCTTGCTCATTATGACAGTTGTTAATTCCTTTCTTTAATTTTTTCTCTCTCCAAAATTGACCCCCCAAAAAAAAATCTTCTTTCCCTACCCCCAAAATTTGTCAACCTCTTCATCTTCTTTAATCTCTTAAAAATCCCCAAACTCTCTCTTAAAATCTCCAAACTCTCTCTCAAAAATCTCTTAAAAATCCCATTCAATGGTCTATCATAACGCTCAATTGGTCGTCCATGACGTCGTGAGCGAATATGGAGACGTCCATCGGCGGCGTGTTGGTTGATGCAGAGAAGAACATCAGTGACATGGTTTACAACCTGAGAACATCACAATCTCCTCGCAGATGGGTTCCTGTTTTGAAGAGGAAAGTGTAGTGGTTAAAATTGACCCATGCCAGGATTGTGACACGTGTAATGAAGCAGAATCATAAACCAACTCTCCAGAACTCGATCCTAATCCTTCGTCATACCCCTTTCAAAGACTACACACATCTAAGACTCTGAAGCCATACCGCCTCCTGAAGGACTCCGACTCCAATCTAAGAGTCCCGCCACATGGTAGCAATTTCTTTTATCCAGAGGCAGATCAAGATGAAACCTGTAGATCGCGAAGGTGGTTAACCAGCCTTATCTTCCTACTCAGCCAGAACTCAGTAACAATCCTATAGCTCATCAAATAGTTGGGGATAATGATGGATAACTCTCCAATGCGTCAATCCAACTCAGGCAATTATGGAGATCAGCAGATTCAAATGAATTAGTTGAGATCCGTATCTATCCACATCCACTCCATTTCTGTCAGATATAAATACACCTTTTTCTCGAACGAGAAAGAGGTGAAAGTACACCTAGAGGGGGGGTGAATAGGTGTACGCTAATCTAATGAACTAAATGCGGAAATTAAAAACTAATTGCTACAACACTTAGTGCAACCAACGAGTGTAGCCGAATTCCCCGTGAAGGGCTCTGGACTAACTCCTCTTGATTCCTCTGAATAAGAGTTGAGGCGCTATATGAAGCTCTCGTGGCTAAGCACAAGTGAGGCACACAAACACACAAGCATGTATATGATATGACAAAGTAAAGCAATGCACAAATAAAGAGAGAGAGAGAGAGAGAGAGAGAGAGAGAGAAAGAGAGTTTAGAGTCAATGGATCAAACGCAAACAACAAGACGTGTTTCGAGATTCGAGCACCGAGCTCTACGTCCCCGCCTTCACCGAGAAGGATTTCCAATCCACTAGGAGTACCGAACTCCTCTCTCAACCAATACAACCTCCTCCGAGGCAATACAAAGGGTCTACCGAAGACCGGAGTACCGAACTCCTCTCTCAACCAAGACAACCTCCACCGAGGCAATACAAAGGGTCTACCGAAGACCGGAGTACCGAACTCCACCAATCCAACCAATACAACCTCCACCGAGGCAACACAAACACCACCTCACACAAGAGGGGTAGGCCCGTAGCCAAATAACCAATCACCTCAACACTTGAGGGATACAAATCCAACTCCACCTCACACTAGAGGGAGTAAATCACAACCTCAACCTCTACCAAAGAGGAAGCTAACCACAACCCAAATCAACCTCTACCAAAGAGGGATACAACAAGTAAAGGGTTTACAACTTGGTGGTTTCCTCAACCACAAACAATTTTCCCACAAATAAATGATCCTATAGAATAGGATAGGAGATATAGCTCAAGTGTGGAAAACAAAGTGTTTTGATCAAAGAAAAAAATCTCTTGGGAAATATCAAATAGATATAGAATTTTAGACCAAAACCTAATTCCCAAAAACCTATTTTCTTTGAAATAAACAAAACACTTTAAAACAAATAGAGATTTAGAATTTTTGCACCCAAAACTTTTGGCTTGAAAACACTAAAGAGTATAAGAATTTTCTCCTTCAAAAACTTAACCAAATCTGGGCTCAAATGGGGTTTATATAACCCACAAACAAAAACTAGCTGTTAGGCTGAAAAGTCAGCCATGGCGGCTGGCGGTCGACCGGCCCGGTCGACCGCCAACGGTCAAAAATTTGACTGTTGGAGCATCGGTCGACCGCCCGGTCGACCGCCCAAATCCAGAGAGCAACTTTGTTCTCTGGACGGTTGACCGCCCGGTCGACCGTGCCTTGCTTACGGTAGACCGTCCGGTCGACCGCCCCCACCCGAGAGTGGGGGACTTGCAGTCGGTCGACCGTGCGGTCGACCGGCTCAAGTACCAGGCCAACGTGCACAAGTTTGTGCACGTCGGTCGACTGGTCCGGTCGACCGACTCTGGGTTCGGTCGACCGTCCGGTCGACCGCCAGAGCCTGGCAGAAGGCATTCTGGGTCAGAAAAACTTGGTTTAAAATATTCTAAAAAATCCCATAAATTCCTTAAAAATTCACAAAAATAGTTTTAGCAAAATACATTGATATATAAACTTGTGTGAAAAATTTCAACACAAATTTCAAACATTTTGAACCATTTTGTGTTATGGAAATTTCGCCGAAACCAAAATCCGTATTTTTCCAAACTTGAATTTTTCAAAAGAAAATTTGTTTTGTCCAAAACTCATCCAAATACAAAAACATGATATTTAAATACTTTGAAGCATGTTGCATATGGATAGAAATCCAATATACAAGAAATAGATATATATCCATGTTTTTGACTTTAAATACGAAAATATGTTTGTTAAAATACCAAAACACCAAAACTCATGAATAGGCATATCAAAATAAGTTTGTCTAGGAAATTTAGCATGCATGTATATAGAACACATCTAATATACATTTAAACCATTTAAACTTGTATTGATACTATCTATTCATGAAAACCAAAAACCGAAAAACCGAATCCAAAACATGAAACGTGTGTGTGTTGTGAACTTGAGCATATCACACTATCTAGTCTTTACAAATAGATCTAAAAACAAACTATAAACTAGGTACCGATGACTTCTTGACGAACTCCGTCTTCAAGTCGACTCGATCCAAACTGTGATCCACCGAGCTTGACTCCAACGAGTGCTATATGAGATCTTTGACGCTCGGGCTCTAGAATCACCAAGTGAAAGGCTTCAAAACTCCTTTGTTGAAGCTAATCACCAACTAATATCTTGATTAAAGATCTGAAACTAAACATCACAAGATTATTAGTAAACATAACTACATGAGTTAATCATCATCAAAACTAGAGTGGAAGGCCTCTGGGCCAACAAGGGGGGTAGTTTCCCTAAACCTCAAAGCACATTCCACACCATACTGACAATTTTTCTCTGCCAGTCTACCACTACAACACACTGAAAGTTTCTCTCTACCCGGTCCTCCCTCTTTTTCACCTACTGATTCTCACGCCCGAGGGTCTCAGGTCGGCACCACAATTGATGCCCTGACCTAAAAGGCATCTTCTCTCTGTGTACTTTAACAGGTTAGATCGGGAGCATCCAATCACTTGTGGCAGAGTTTTATCCAACACAAAAAGCATCAAGGATTAGATCTGATAAAGATGCTTCATCAGCCGAGAAGAAACGACCAATTCCTTCTTCTAACAAAACATGAGTCCATAATACTGTTAAAAGTTTCAAAAATGACAAATCGTTAGTAATTTTTATAAATAGTTTCTCATTGTGTCCACTCTCCCTTTTGTCAACTTAGATTTGTTTTCCTGCCTTTGTTAACATTTTTCTAACTTTACCAATTTTTTATCCACCTTTGTAAATTTTTGTCCACGTTTATATATATTTGTCCACCTTTCTTCATATTTGTCCACCATTTTACAATTTCAACTTCCACGAAGACACTACTGCAATGAAGAAGAAGGATACTGGAATAGTTCTCCACCCTGTCTTCATCGATATTCAAAGTTTATAGAATGTCTCTTACCTCACGTTAGATGCCCATCAAACAACCCCTAGAAATTGTCTGTTTGTACACTACTTGGAGTTAGGACCATAACCCGTGGACCGACCTACCCTTAAGAAGATTGTCCCAGAGTGGGATGAAAGGACGAGAAGTTCCAGTTTGAAGGCAGCTTTCACGCCTTCACGGCTTCTTGGATTAGCAATCACATATTCCTCCCCACCGCTGATCGTTCCGTAAGAAAGAACACGAAAGATACTCCCCTCTGGATCAAGTATTTCAAGGGTAAGCCTTAAGAGAAGAAGAGGGATAAGAGTGATAAGGGACAGGAGAAGAAGGTCCTTTGAGGCAGGAAGATCAAGTCTAAAAAAAGCAGAGGTTAATTGTATAAAATTATGTCCAACTTCCTTGAAATTTGTCCAACAATATTCAAAATTGTCCATCATTTACATTTACTATCCACTTTGGTTCATTTCTATCTATCTTTGTTAATATTTTTGCTCTCTTATGACAACTTTCACCACTTTGTCCAACTTTAAAATGTATTATTTGCAGGAACTCCTTTCTAGGCTCATTAGAAGTGAAAGAGAGAAGGATATTGATAATTTTGTCCTCCTTCAAATCTTTACCAGTTTTGCATGATATGGCTCTTGAACATCAAACAAACAGTAGCGAAGAATCTCTCCGTGTACTGCTGGACCTGAAAACTGTGAATGACACGGTGTGACCTATGGTTATCCACGAGGAAACCATCAAAGGTTTTCGAAAAGCAAAGCTGACCATGGAGAGTCGAGCTGTTGGTGAAAGTATAAGTGACAGCGGCTACATGTCTGGATGTGTCCCTTGGTTAATGTAAGTTTGTCCACCTTTGTCCAATTTTGTCCAACTTATTTGTAATTTATCTACATTTGCTTAATTTTGTCCAACTTTTTATAATTTGTCCACCTTTTCTGTAATGAAGTTATGGTATTATACGGTAACCAACCTCCGGATACGAGAGAGGTACAGAGTCAGTGTTCCACCCATATGTAATTAGGTAGCGATGGGCAGACTGTGGGCTTCATGCATCATGTAACATTGGAGTGCAGGTCAAAGATGCTCGTCCATCAAGTCCTCGAGAACGATCTGCTGAATTAGGAGAGGACAAGAATTGAGGAAGAGAAAGGAAATGAGAAACAAGAAGAGGAGAAAAAGAAGAGGAAAGACAAGAGACAAGAAGGGAGAGGAGAGGATAGGAGAGAAGAGAGCAAAGAGGAGAGGAGAGAAGCGGAGAGGATAGGAGAAAAAGAAGATAGGAGGAAGAACCTGGTTCTAGTATCTCCCCATCTATTGCTATCCCTTTTGGAATGAACTTGGGAACTTCGTAAAGTAGGTAAGTGTTTCTTGCTTTTTTTCGTCGAACATTTCAGAAATTTGTCCAATTTTAATAAATTTGTCCAATTTAATTTAATAAATTTGTCCAATTTTCTTTGAATTTGTCCAACATTTTGGAAATTTGTCTACATTTTCATAAATATGTCCAACATGTCATTTTATTTCACATTTTAATGATTTTGGACACATTTTATATTTAGATTCTTCGCCAAGCTGAGACATTCATCGCTGACCTTGACCATAATTGTACGAATGAAGAAGATGAATCTATAACAACTTGCCTTTTAGAAGAGGTTTGGATACGTTAAAACAAGGGAATTATTGGCGGCGAATTCTCGTTCAAAATGTTATGAGCAAGAGATTACCCGCTCTGAAATGCCTTGGCGATTGCTGCCCTGTATGAAGTTGCAAAAGCGTGACCTTTATTTGAAGGGCTCATGGTGACTCTCGGTGCTACAGAAGAAGAGCAAGCTCATTTTGGTGAAGATCAAGCAGATAAAGGGAGAGAAGAAGGGATGCCGGATCAGAGACCAACATAAGAAGCAGGGGAGATGGGTGGAGAAAATGATAGTTTTCATATTGACGAACTATCCATAAGGCTCGAGGAGGAGAAAAAGAGAAAGAAAGAGCATACTCTGCTAGCCAGCATTGTTGAGAATGCCAATGCTCGAGGACACCGACAGCCTTCGAAGGTTGTTATATCCCCATCATGGGTTGTTCCCCTAACCAAGGCATGATTGTGTTTTCCTGCATTTTTCAATTTGTGTCCAACTTCTGAATTTCATATTCACTTTTATCAATTTCTGTCCAAATATTGAATATTTTGTTCATCTTATCAAATTATTGCCCACATAACTTAATTGGTCTACATATTGATTAATTTATCCATCCTTTTCAATTTCTGTTCACCTGATAGGGCAAACAGAAAACAGGGGTGCCGGGGCAAACAGTAGGCTCTAGCCCTGTTGCAACAGAACCCCCTGCCTCAGTCGCAACATAGTCCTCTACCACGTTGCAACAACACCCTCTGCCTCAATGGCAGCAGAATCCTCTGATTCGGTTGCAGTGGAAGCCTCCGCCTATGAAGATTCATGCATCTCAGCTGTGCGGGACATCCAGGTAGCTATAAGTGGGACCCAGGACAAAAGCGGAGTTCAGAAAATTAGAAGAACTGAACGAGAACGTTCCCCAAGACTCGAACTTCACTGTGCAAATGTACTGGGAGGACGACAAATAAATTGGGCTTATCCACGTCACACAGTGGGACCCAACATCCCATCTTAATCTTGAGGAACGTGAGGTTTTGCAAAGTTTCCTACAACTGCCAGTGATGAGGTGGTACTTTTATATTTGTCCACTTTATTCAATTTAAGTCTAATTCTACAATTATTTTTCCAACTTTTAAGATATATGTCTAACTTTTTAAATATTGTCCAACTATTGCCTCGATCTAACTCAATTAACAAAAAAAAAACATTAGGCACCAATTTGTTTGGTCATGGAGAGATATGTTCATGACCCAGTAAGACCTTCTGCAGATCCTATGGGGTGGTATGCTTGCGGACAATGTGATTTTTCTTCTTTTCAGCTTATGATGTCCAGCTTTTGCTTCCATTTGCCTTTCTAAATTTCTTTAAGTTTATGTTTTAAAACTATCTTTGGAAGATGCTTGATGTCTTACTTAAAGGGAAGATGATGCGGCAACAAAACGATCAACATAAGGAGCAGTAAAGAAGAGTTGGAATAGTCCGTCCCTGGTTCTCTGTAAGAATATTTTGTCCAACTTTTGGATTTTCTGTCCAACATTTGTTTTTTGGTCCACTGCCTTTTTTATCCATTTTCTAGTACTTTGTCAAACTTTTATACTTAATGTCCAACTTATGTAATTTATGTTCAACTTTTATGTCCAACTTTTATTTTATCTATCCACCTTAGGTATTTTATCTGTAGAACTCCCTGCACTATAAGGAAAAGGTCGACCAGAACTTGCTTTTCGTCGAATATGTAAAGCAATACGTTGCCAAAGATTGACTGAATCTGCTATTTCCTATCTGCAGTGATATCCATTGTGTCACCTTTTCAATGTTAGACTTCGAAAGGGAGGAGATTACCCACTACTGTTCTCTCCCTCACAAGAAGTGCGTCAGCACAACGTCCAAGATCATCAAGTGGCTTAAGAGAATGAGGGAAATGCCAACTAAAATATTTTTCAAGCACTTCACCCGTTGATTGTACACGAGCATTGCATATTTAGTGTCACATGTCTCACATTTTCATATTTATTTTGTAATAAAACTCTGCTATTTAATTTATTTTAATGTCTAATGGTATGCTATATAATTTATGGTGAAAGAGGAGAAATTGACAAGTTTATCCAATTAAATCTAGAGTTTTAAAAGCTCAAACAAATCAATGAAGATCTACTCAAATTCAGAGGTTTAGAAACAATTCTATCCAAAGACTGAAGCAAATAAGAAAAGATAACACCAGATAAAATCAGTTAAAACTAGATTTTTAAAGATCCATTTGGTTAACTTGAAGATTAACAGAGATAATCCCAAATTTAGAAGTGCAGAGACAAATCTTATCAGAAAACATGGGATAACAGAGAGAGAATATTATCAAATCTATTCCAACTAAATCAGCTTTATTTGGATTTATTATTCTTACTTGAGAAATCAATGAAGATAATCCCAAATTCAAAAGTTTAGAGATGAACTTATCAGTATACAAAAAGATAACAAGGATAAGAATATTGATTGTTGGGCCATCAATTTGAGCTCATCTCTTCACCACCCTTTGCCACTCCTTTTATCTTATAAATACTGCAATTCCTTAAGGCAAAAGGGAGAATGATTAAGCAGAGAGTAGAATAGATTCTTATATAGGTTTCACCTAGATTTTTCTTTCTCTTTTATTGTAATTTTTCTTTCTCTTTATGTAACTGAGAGGAGATGAGAGTTTCATGGAGGAATGAGAGCAAACTTTCACTGATGGTGACACCGGTTTAAGTAAGTCTTTTCTTTCATTATTATTTGAATCGAATCGAAGTTTTTTTCTTCTTTCCTCTTATTTTGTTTGCTTTCCTCTGATGTGTTTGTAATCCAAGTGAATCTGATAGTCTCAAGACTGCTTCGCCATTACAAGTGCCCTTGATGGCCTATGGTGATGAACAACCATTCTTTTGTTAGTTTAGCTTACCCTTTTATTCATAGTGTAGATCGAGATCCTACACGCCATACTTGATCGCCTTCAAAGAATAGGTAAGTCGTAGCAACGGATCCAAGGTATATGAGCACGAAAAAGGTAAGTAAGAATTTTTAGTTTTCTTTTAATTCTTAGTTTAGAATTCTACTCCAAAATCATTATTTTCTCTTTATTTAGTTTTTCTTTTTCTTTTGTAAATAAAACAACAACAACATCATCATCATCTTTTTTTTAACCATCTTCTTCACATCTTTTAACTTAACTTTTTTGTTTTCTTTTTCTAAAACTAAGAAAAAAATTCTAACATATTTTTGTAAACTAAAAAAGAAACGAATTTACTTAAAATCTTCCATTGCTAGTCCCTCCTTGTGGATCATGACCTGCATAGCCACGTGCCATGCGGTAGTATTGAGAACTTACACTTCTATTTTATAATTTTGAAATTTTATTTTTTATGTGCAGGTTAAACCTCAATTAAATTTTGGTGCCATTGCTGGGGAGGGACGGTAAGTTTTCATTTTCTTTTTTGATTAACTTAAATAATTTAACTTTTTCTTATTTGTTTTTATGTGCAAGGGTTGATTCAGGAATCGAAGAGCTGCAGTTGACATATTGCTACTCTTTACCTCTGCTAAAGAAGGCAGAGCATCAGAGCCCACAATTGTGCCGCGCAAACGCGACAAAGCCTTGTTTTCGCAGCATTTGTGGTGTACTACTAATTAATCTTTTTGCAGGTGCTTTCACATTGCAAATATAACTTCTGCATGTGTTAAATTTTCTTATTAATTTATTTTGCACACTGTATTTAATTCAACAATAAAGTGATTGTTTGTAAATGTTAAAAATGGTTTAGACTTGCAGTTAGGCACGTGTCTAATTCATTTATATTTTACATTACTGTTGAAGAGTGCTGGAGTAAAGGTACGTGTGCATAACATGTAGTATAGTAACACTTTTGAATTGTTTACATTGCTTAAGTGTTGCTTTTCATATACATGTACACTTGCACTAAATTGATTTAAGGGCTTGTCCTATAAAAAAGATAAGGTGGGGAAGTCATTACCCTCCCTTAGCTCACAAACAATCTCCTCACTCACTAACCCAAGCCTAACTAAAACTGAGTAGACGTTAGCCCTAGGGACATCTCGGACTCAATAAGAGACTGACTTAAGGGAGAAATTGATTAGAATTTGACTCTTACCAAATCGGTGTCAAAGATTGGGGATTGAGAGGCGAAACCTCGAAGGTTGATAGTTTGGCTTAATTATGCCCGTCGCTTTTAAGCGTGGATACCTCCCACCAATTTCCCCCCACCTAGCCGATTAACTTGTGATCAGATTCTACAATATACCCCCATGGACAGTCTAACCAGTTAAGAGTCGTCTAAGTCTAAGGTCTACCCTAACTTAAGCTAGATTTTTTTTCTTTTTATTTGTTTGTTTGTTTGCTTGTTTTTGTTTTTGTTTTTGACATCTTGGTGATATGGATTATAATTACAATTATTCATATGCAAATAGTGATTCATATTTCACCCCGACCTATTTTGACTCAGATATTACCAACCAGGCATATCATAACTTTAACTAACCAAGTATGTCGGATTGGTCTTATACGAATCAATATATGCCCCAACCAAATACTATGAAGAAGACTGAAACAATCATCACCACTCTTCACAGAGTCAGTGGGGATACAATTCCCCTGAGTCATATAGTCGACCACCTTACCAACATCCAGCTTCATATACTCCTTCTCCCGAACAACCATTAGAAGAATCAATTGACTGGGAAAAGAGGATGAAAGTCTTAGAAGAGCTAGAGCGACGAATTTAAATTCTAGAAGACTCAAAATCTCGTCAAAATTTTCAAACCAAAAATCCTTACTCTATTTTTCAAGAAGAACATACCAACTTAGAAAAGAGTACGAAAACCATGATTCAATTCTAAAGTGATCCTTTAAATAAGATAGAAACAAGACTTAGTCGATTTAAAAACAAGCGTAGGAATAAGAAAACTCTCTCTACTCAATCTTTGACTATTTCTGACATTTCTAGCCATATTGATGAAAATAAAGAATCATGAAATCTTGAAGACTTTGACCAAGATTCAATTTCATCACACAAACTTGAACTTGACTAATTTCAAACCTTAGACAAATTGGCAAGTTTTTCATTCAATGAGATTGAACTTGAATGTTAATGTGACCTCGATCTCCAACCTTGTGATTCAATTCCTATCTTCGAATCTATGTTGACTCTAGTATCCTTACCCAATTTGGACCAATTTCTCAAGCCAACATTTATTCCCGTACTCATAGATCTAGAAATTGAATCGCCAATTTTTGATAGCCACATTCCCTTGATGGGAAAAGAATGTGAATTTCAATTCTTAGACTTGGACTCAACTCTTGAACAAAATTGACGCTTGAACCTAAAATTGATTTTTTCGAGTTAGTATTGGTTCCCGAACCTATCATTCTTGAGCCCAAGTCAACCTTTTCACCAAGTCACATTCTTTTATTGGATATGGTATAGATCATGATGACTCTGTGATGATTTTTCAAGACTAGTCATGTAAAGGGAATAAGTTTCATGATAGATCTTTTATGATCCTATTCATATTGGGATCATAATTATGTAAATAGAAAAGTGGTCAATAGAGGTGGGTTCCATGAAACACCACATTTTTTGATTGGGTAGCAATGATTGACCCAATCTGACCACCACCGGAATCACCACCATGAGGTAACATTATCCTTCCCTTTCTTCTTTTTTGTACATTTAAGCATTCATTCATACATTAAGGATAATGCATGAGATAAGTTTGGGGGAGAATTCTAACATAACATAGATTTTCTTTTTATTTAAAAAAATTAACATTTTCTTTGCGTTTTAAAACTTCTGAAAAGAAGAGCAATATTTTAACCTATTTTTTTGTAAGAAATTAAGTTAATTTTAAAGAATAGGAGAATCATAATTAGAATTTCTTATACTTGGTCAAAATAAGATTATTTGTTTGATTTCTAGGGTTAGGAAGAAAATTTGAAAAGTAATTTAGTCTTGATTTTTACCTTGATGAAATATGCATACTTTATACACTTACACACTTAGGGTTTAAAACAAAAATTCTTATGCCTTATAATAAAAAGAAAAAAGAAAAGAAAAATATATATAAAAAATTCTTTGATTAAGCTGGGTACTTGTGCCTCATAAAGTATAAGTATCACACCTAAAAATACTCCATATAATAAATAAAATTCTTAGTTTTGTGGCCTTATTTACTCAAATCCTTATGTCCTTGGGGTGTTTTCTCACACATGCCCTAAGACCGTCCAGTTTGAGTGTCACCGACTAAAGGCTCATTACATTGACAGTTTAGAAAGCCTAATAAAACTAAGGAATAATACCACAAAAAAATATAAAAAAATTAAATAAATAAGGCATAAGAGTTAGGGTTAAAAAACCCTAGTCAAAATTTCACGATCACGAAGGTGCATATGACTTAAGTTAAAGTAATAAACTAGATGAGAAATACAGTTTGAATCCTTACCTTGAATGATAATAAATTTTGAATAGAGATTAAGTTTAGGAATGAAAATTTTGATTTTTCTATAACTTATAGATTACTGGAACTCTTACAATAATACTTCAAATATTTTCTCATCTTTTCAAAATGTGTTTTCAAAATACTGACACTTTATTTCTTTTTTTAATGGATTTTGTGGGTGTAATCCACTGAAAATCCTTACGAGACAAAACTCATCCACAACCTAGAGGTTTAACGGCTTGTTGCACCTGCTAAGTGCAACCGTGATTCCTACAAAAGTGTGTTACATTAATTTCTTTTTTTTTGCTCGAGGACGAGTAAAAGATAGGTATGGGGTATGATTGTACACGTGCATTGCATGTTTAGTGTCACATGTGTCACATTTTCACATTTATTTTGTAAAAAAACTTTACTATTTAATTCATTTTAATATCTAATGGTATGTAGGGTAATTTATAGAGAAAGAGGAGAAATTGACAAGTTTATCCAATTAAATCTGGAGTTTTAAAAGCTCAAGCAAATCAATAAAGATCTACTCAAATCTAGAGATTTAGAAGTAATTTTATCTAAAGACTGGAGGAAATTAGAGAAGATAACACCAGATAAAATCAGTTAACTGGATTTTAAAGATCCATTTGGTTAACTTGAAGATCAATAAAGATAATTCCAAATCCAGAAGTGCAGAGGTAAATCTTATCAGAAAATATGAGATAACAGAGAGAGGATATTATCAAATCTATTCCAACTAAATCAGATTTATATGGATTTATTATCCTTACTTAAGAAATCAATAAAGATAATCTCAAATCCAGAAGTTCAGAGATGAACTTATCAGTATATAAAGAGATAATAAGGATAAGGATATTGATTGTTGGGCCAGCAATTTGAGCTCATCTCTTCACCACCCTTTGCCACTCCTTTTATCCTATAAATACTGCAGTTCCTTAAGATAAAAGGGAGAACGATTAAGTAGAGAGTAGAATAGATTCTTAAATAGGTTTAACCTAGATTTTTCTTCCTCAGTTAATGTAATTTTGCTTTTTCTTTATGTAACTGAGAGGAGATGAGAGTTTCATTGAGGAATAAGAGCAAGCTTGTACTGAGAGTGACACCGATTTAAGTAAGTCTTTTCTGAAAAACACTAGAGGGGGGGTGAATAGGTGTTAGTGCTAATCTAAAACTAAATGCAAAACTAAGTGCGCTAAATACGGAAGCTAATGCAAATTATGCACAAACTAATACAATACAACAAGTGTAGCCGAATTCCCCTTGCGAGGCTCTGGACTAACTCCCCTTGATTCCCCTTGAAATGGGTTGAGGCGCTATGTGAAGCTCTTGTTGGATGAGTATAAGTTGGGCACACACACACAAGCAATCCAAGCAATGTGCACACACAATCAAGCCAAGCAATCAAGGATATAGCAATATGGATTATGCAAGGCACAACACAAGCAAATAAATATGATATGACAAGATGAATTATGCTCAACACAAGCAAATATGATATGAATGAAGTATGATGCTTTGCACAAATGTAAAGAGAGAGTTTAGAGACAAGTGGATCAAACGCAAACACAAAGATATGTTTCGAGGTTCGAGCACCCTTGCTCTACATCCCCGCCTACACCACCGTGTAGGATTTCCAATCCACTATACCGTCCACCGAGGACTCCCACCGAGGGAACCTTCACCGAGAAGGATTTTTACAACAATGGAGTACCTAACTCCTCTCTCAAACAACCACCTCACAACCGAGGGTAGGCCCGTAGCCAAATATAACAACCAACACCTCTACCGAAGAGGCTCACAACCAATCTCAATCACCTCACACTTGAGGGATACAAACCAATCACCCGATCACCTCTACCGAAGAGGGATACAACAAGAATAAGGGTGTACAACTTAGAGGTTACAACAACAACCTCAAAACTCTCTCTTTTTCTCTCTTTTCTTCTCCACAAAAACAAGATCCTAAATAGATTAGGATAGGTGATAACTCAAGTGTGAAAAACTAGGTGTTTTTGGAAACAAGCAACAAAGAAAAACTAATTGGGAAGTCTCTTGTAAAAGATAGAAAATGCAAGATCAAATCAAAATCCCAAACCTAGTTTTCTTTGATTTTCCAAAAACCTAAAATAATGAAGATGAGTAGTTTTAAAGCCCACAAACTCTTTTTTAAAACTCTTTTAAACACCTCAGAAAACTGGAATTTTTCCTCTTAAAAAACTTGGCCAAAATCCCCAAAGAGATGGGGTTTATATAGGCCCATCAGAAAACTAGCCGTTAGGCTGAGCTGGCAGCCTGACAGGCTGCCGGTCGACCGACCCGGTCGACCGCCAACGGTCAGAAATATGACCGTTGGGCAACTGCGGTCGACCGGCCCGGTCGACCCAGACAAACAGAGAGCAGAGCTCTCATCCCGGTCGACCGGCACGGTCGACCCAAACAACCCGAGAGCAGAGCTCTCAGACCCGGTCGACCGGCTCGGTCGACCGTCCCAGTGACTCCAAACGTGCACAGATCTGTGCACGTCCGGTCGACCGGCCCGGTCGACCGGACATCAGCCAAGTCGACTAATAACCTGGCTTAGTCGACTGGTTGAGTCTGGAACAGAAAACTGGGTCAGAAAACTTGAGAAAAATATTTTATAAAAATCTTTTAATACTTCTAAAAATCACCAAAAATATTTTTATCATTTTATATCAAACTCAAACAAGTGATAAAAGTTTCAAGACATGTATCAACATATTCAATTCATTTTTGAGTCTTGCAAATTTTATCAAAAATAAAACTTGTATTTTTATCAAAGAGATGTTTAAGCTCAAAATCAAGTTTGATAAAAGTTAAGCATGCATGTATAGAGTGAAACAACTATACATATATCAATTAAACTTGTTTTGATAAACTATTCATGAAAACCAAATCCAAAACATGAAAACGTGTGTGTTGTGTGTACTTGAGCATATCAACTATACTAAGCTTTACAAATGGATCTAAAACACACTATCTAAACTATAGATACCTAAGTCCTCTTGACGATCTTCATCTTCAAGTAGACTTGCTCCAAAACTCCATCCATGGGCTAGGCAATGTATGATCTTGACGCTTTGGCCCTGGAATCATCATGAAAAGCTTCTAAACACCTTGTTGAAGCTAATCACCAACTAATATCTTGGTTAATTATCTGAAACTTAAACAACACAAGATTATTAGTAAACATAACTACATGAGTTAATCATCATCAAAACTAGAGTGGAAGGCCTTTGGGCCAACAATCTCCCCCTTTTTGATGATGACAAAACTCATGGAGTTATATATGCATGGATTAAAGTTAGGCTTCAAAGAAGCTCCCCCTTAACTCATGCATAGACATAAATAATAAATGATATGCAATGAATGTACATAAACATGTATGCATCAACATGCATAAAACATATTCTAGAAGCTTTAGTTACCAATTAAATTAATAAAACATTAACAATAAAACTTAAAACTTACCAAATAAAACTTAATATATGCAAAAACATAAGTATGCATATATAAAAACATGTTAAACTCTCAAATAATTCTCCTCCTTTTTGTCAATCATCAACAAAGGGGTAAACAAAGTAAAATCAAACAAAATTTTCTCCCCCTTTTTGTCAAACAAAAAAGATCAAGAAGGGGTTACTATAAACAACATGATATCAATAGATAAAAATGTCAATGAAGCATCTTGATATCAATAGAAAATAAACAAAGATCAATAGATGTTATATGCTATATACATTCATGAAGAGGAAGACGCTAAGTTAGCTTCCCTACACATATACATTACATGAAAGAGGGATGTTAAGCCCTAATTCATATAACACACATTATGTAATGAATAAGAGGAGATGTGAAGCTCCCCCTACACACGTGTACCACATAAAGAAGAGATGTTAAGCTCTTCAATACACAATACACTCAACATAAATCTATATGCATATAGTCAATACAAATCAAAACTTTTGTATTTTTCTTTAAAAAAAATTTTAGATACCAATTTTATACCAATGTAAATAATTTTCATACCAATGTAAATAATTTTCATATCAAACATATGATACCAACATGAAAATTTTCAATCATAAAGTAAGGGAGTGGGAAACAAATACCAATTGAAGAATCACCAATTGAAATACAAAATCAAATTTTCTCCCCCTTTATGAAATACCAACTAAAAGGATGCATGGGCTTGATACCAGTTTAAAAGTAATCAATTGAAATAAAATTGAAACTCAAGCACTAGCATAAACAAGATTTTGTGAAAAATTTATATCTTAAGCATAAATAAAAATAAGTATGTGTGTATGAAATAGAATGAGTACCAATCACCAATAGATGATACCAATTGAAAATATACATACACAATAAACATATGAGTATACAAAAGGATCAAAATGATACCAATTGAAAGAGTTCAATGATACCAATTGACATAGTAATAAGTTCAAGTGTATACATCATATCACAATACCTCCCAATCAAGGTTCAAGTTTTAAATGATTTTCACTTTAAAGCATACAAGACCATGATCTCCCATCCATCCGCCCATAGATGGTAGGGGTTTTCAAAAATAGATTTGAAAATATAGTTTTGTTTGAAAATCGCTACCATAGTGAGAAATACCGTAACTAGTTAAATGGAAAAACTTTTAAACTAGTACGAAATCCTTCAAGCAAGGAATAAAACGAAATTATTTTCATGTAATAAGAAATCTACATGAAAATCAACACTCTTAATCCAATTAAGCACAATTTTGACTCATGAAAACAAAACATGAGCAAGCAATAAAAGTGAGTGTACTAATAAAGTGTGAATATCATAATCATGAAAATTTTTCAACAAGCTCAATTATTCCTTAAACATGGAAGTACGAAAATCATCAAAACTTATTTAATCTTCAAGGCATATGTATGTCTAATACAAACTAAGGTATACATACATATCCAAAACACAACGAGTCCACAAAGTGTATATGCATGAAGGCACGTGGCTCAAAAGGATAAACATGTATATCTAATAGTTTGGACAAGATAGACATATACATGAAGTTAAACAATTAAACACAAAATCAAGGAAAACTTCACCAAAACAAATTTCATTTCATGGTATATGTATGAATTGTCAACACAAGAAGTGTACATACATATCCCTAAACACAATTGAGTCCATATATATAGATTTGCATGAAAGGCAAATGACTCAAGGGGTATACATGTATATCTTAAAGTTTGGCAATACAACCATATACATGAAGTGAAAAACTCATAAAACAAATTCAAAAATAAGAATACAAGTTTAAAATGTATGAATCATCAAAACTAGACTATACTAGCACATTTAATGGGTTCAAATAAGCATTCAACTCAAACATATATAGTTTATTTGTGGCCCACTATATGTACAAGTATAAATCCTAATCTTAATGAAAACTAACATCTAAACAAGTAATCTTAACATGAAGCATCAAAACACAATATAAAAACCATCATGATAAAACTAAAAACATGATTACTATGTAAATTCACATATATTAGATTCATGATGTACATTATAGCTTAAACAAACGGTGAGAACACAAAGTATGGGTCCATATAAACATGGGTGTCTCAAAATGCTATACATGCATGTCAAGGATCTAATAAATGTGATATTTACACACTAATCCATAGACAATGAAAACATGCTATAAAACATCAAAACATGAAATACAACACATATATGATCAATATGTACATGCATGTGCATTAGATCTAGGTCATACAAATTAGCTTTACCAAGGTGAAAACACAAAAATATAAGTCCATATAAAACATGGATGTTTCAACCAACTAATAAGTATAACACTAATCTAATTAACATGGCATATTCAAGATGATCACTAAACATCAAATCATGCTATGAAAGATAAACATGGAAAGCATGTAAACATAAGGAGTTAGAGATTCGATACCAAAACCAATGAGGGCACCGCTCTATTTCTCCAAAACAAGGGTGGTCCTCTCCACCAAACTTTCCTTGAAAGTGATGCATCCAATTGATTTTCTTTAAGCACGGAACGCATCCACTCCAAGGTGTCATCACTCTCACGTCATGTGAGAGCCCACACCTACATCAAAAATAATAGGAGGGGTGGTCTTTGGTACCCATATTTTTTTGGGTCCATGGGGGTTAGTACCTTCTCTAACCCAAACAAATTTCTTTGCTAAATTCTCAACATGTAAACGATCATAGCAAAATTTAGTAAGATGGCCTTTTCGGCCACAATGTGTACATGTGTACACATGAGCATACAAGTGTTGATGGTGTCCGTGTGGAGCATGTGTATGCCGTGGAGGGTGTGCATGCATAAAAGATGAAACTTGTTTCTTTCGAATCAAGGTTTCCAAGCGTATGTGGTTCATGGCACATTGGCTCATAGTGGAGCCCAAACAATCTACTCTCTTCTTTAACATACAAATAACATCATTAATCCTAGAAGAAGAGGTACATGCAATAGGTAGACTAGATGAAGCTACACTAGCATGGCAAACATGTGCATCAATTTTATTTTGCAAAACTTCATTTTTCTTTAAACAAATTTCTAAATCCTTTGAAATAGAATCAATTTTTATTTTCAAAGAATTATTTTCTTTTACAACAAAATCAACTTTAGAAGATAAATTTTCATTTTTCTTCAAAATAGCATGGCAATCATTTTTAGTTTTTAAGAATTCATTTTCTTTTAGTGCAAGTTCCAATTGAGATCTCAATGAATCCCTTTCATTATAGACCTCAACCTTCTCTTGCAAAACACAATCAAGTCTAGAATGCAAACTCTTATTTTCTTTTTCAATTTCTAGACTTTTCTTTTTCAAAATCTTATAATTTTCTATTAATTTTTCACAAACAATAGAAAGTTCTTCATTTAAAGCATGGGCATCAAAATTATTACATGAAGAACTAGAGCAATCATCACTATCTAAGTGGGGTTCCGAATGTACCTCAAGGGAGTCATTCCCTTGGACCATGAAGCATTGTGACTCGAACTCTCCACTAGATTCCTCTTCTTGAATTTGTACTTGAAGCTCGGAGGTGGTGGTGGTTGTTGTCAATTTGTTCCACACTGCAAAGGCGGAATCAATGTTAGAAACACACATAAGATAATCTTTAGGTAATGTGCTTCTAATGGCCTCTAGGGCTTGTGCATTGGCCCCTATATGATTGCTATCACTAAGGAAGGATTCCTTGATAATGGCAAGATAAACTTTATGACCTAGGGTTTGTAAATAAACGGTCATCCTAATCTTCCAAACATGAATGTTGGAAGGGTCATACATAGGTGGGGTCATGAAGGCCATGGTAAACTAAATGTGTGCAAACAAGCAAATGCAAACAATAGATTAGCAAGCAAATGGATCTCACTCCTAGGATGTTAAGCCTAAGTATCAGGAGCACTAGCTCTGATACCAATTGAAAAACACCTAGAGGGGGGGTGAATAGGTGTTAGTGCTAATCTAAAACTAAATGCAAAACTAAGTGCGCTAAATGCGGAAGCTAATGCAAATTATGCACAAACTAATACAATACAACAAGTGTAGCCGAATTCCCCTTGCGAGGCTCTGGACTAACTCCCCTTGATTCCCCTTGAAATGGGTTGAGGCGCTATGTGAAGCTCTTGTTGGATGAGTATAAGTTGGGCACACACACACAAGCAATCCAAGCAATGTGCACACACAATCAAGCCAAGCAATCAAGGATATAGCAATATGGATTATGCAAGGCACAATACAAGCAAATAAATATGATATGACAAGATGAATTATGCTCAACACAAGCAAATATGATATGAATGAAGTATGATGCTTTGCACAAATGTAAAGAGAGAGAGTTTAGAGACAAGTGGATCAAACGCAAACACAAAGATATGTTTCGAGGTTCGAGCACCTTGCTCTACATCCCCGCCTACACCACCGTGTAGGATTTCCAATCCACTATACCGTCCACCGAGGACTCCCACCGAGGGAACCTTCACCGAGAAGGATTTTTACAACAATGGAGTACCTAACTCCTCTCTCAAACAACCACCTCACAACCGAGGGGTAGGCCCGTAGCCAAATATAACAACCAACACCTCTACCGAAGAGGCTCACAACCAATCTCAATCACCTCACACTTGAGGGATACAAACCAATCACCCGATCACCTCTACCGAAGAGGGATACAACAAGAATAAGGGTGTACAACTTAGAGGTTACAACAACAACCTCAAAACTCTCTCTTTTCTCTCTTTTCTTTTCCACAAAAACAAGATCCTAAATAGATTAGGATAGGTGATAGCTCAAGTGTGGAAAACTAGGTGTTTTTGGAAATAAGCAACAAAGAAAAACTAATTGGGAAGTCTCTTGTAAAAAATAGAAAATGCAAGATCAAATCAAAATCCCAAAACCTAGTTTTCTTTGATTTTCCAAAAACCCAAAATAATGAAGATGAGTAGTTTTAAAGCCCACAAACTCTTTTTTAAAACTCTTTTAAACACCTCAGAAAACTGGAATTTTTCCTCTTAAAAAACTTGGCCAAAATCCCCAAAGAGATGGGGTTTATATAGGCCCATCAGAAAACTAGCCGTTAGGCTGAGCTGGCAGGCTGACAGGCTGCCGGTCGACCGACCCGGTCGACCGCCAACGGTCAGAAATATGACCGTTTGGCAACTGCGGTCGACCGGCCCTGTCGACCCAACAAACAGAGAGCAGAGCTCTCATCCCGGTCGACCCAAACAACCCGAGAGCAGAGCTCTCAGACCCGGTCGACCGGCTCGGTCGACCGTCCCAGTGACTCCAAACGTGCACAGATCTGTGCACGTCCGGTCGACCGGCCCGGTCGACCGGACATCAGCCAAGTCGACTAATAACCTGGCTTAGTCGACTGGTTGAGTTTGGAACAGAAAACTGGGTCAGAAAACTTGGAAAAATATTTTATAAAAATCTTTAATACTTCTAAAAATTACCAAAAAATTTTTATCATTTTATATCAAAACTCAAACAAGTGATAAAAGTTTCAAGACATGTATCAACATATTCAATTCATTTTTGAGTCTTGCAAATTTTATCAAAAACAAAACTTGTATTTTTATCAAAGAGATGTTTAAGCTCAAAATCAAGTTTGATAAAAGTTAAGCATGCATGTATAGAGTGAAACAACTATACATATATCAATTAAACTTGTTTTGATAAACTATTCATGAAAACCAAATCCAAAACATGAAAACGTGTGTGTTGTGTGCACTTGAGCATATCAACTATACTAAGCTTTACAAATGGATCTAAAACACACTATCTAAACTATGGATACCTAAGTCCTCTTGACGATCTTCATCTTCAAGTAGACTTGCTCCAAAACTCCATCCATGGGCTAGGCAATGTATGATCTTGACGCTTTGGCCCTGGAATCATCATGAAAAGCTTCTAAACACCTTGTTGAAGCTAATCACCAACTAATATCTTGGTTAATTATCTGAAACTTAAACAACACAAGATTATTAGTAAACATAACTACATGAGTTAATCATCATCAAAACTAGAGTGGAAGGCCTTTGGGCCAACAATCTCTCCCTTTTTGATGATGACAAAACTCATGGAGTTATATATGCATGGATTAAAGTTAGGCTTCAAAGAAGCTCCCCCTTAACTCATGCATAGACATAAATAATAAATGATATGCAATGAATGTACATAAACATGTATGCATCAATATGCATAAAACATATTCTAGAAGCTCTAGTTACCAATTAAATTAATAAAACATTAACAATAAAACTTAAAACTTACCAAATAAAACTTAATATATGCAAAAACATAAGTATGCATATATAAAAACATGTTAAACTCTCAAATAATTCTCCCCCTTTTTGTCAATCATCAACAAAGGGGTAAACAAAGTAAAATCAAACAAAATTTCTCTCCCTTTTTGTCAAACAAAAAAGATCAAGAAGGGGTTACTATAAACAACATGATATCAATAGATAAAAATGTCAATGAAGCATCTTGATATCAATAGAAAATAAACAAAGATCAATAGATGTTATATGCTATATACATTCATGAAGAGGAAGACGCTAAGTTAGCTTCCCTACACATATGCATTACATGAAAGAGGGATGTTAAGCCCTAATTCACATAACATACATTATGTAATGAATAAGAGGAGATGTGAAGCTCCCCCTACACACGTGTACCACATAAAGAAGAGATGTTAAGCTCTTCAATACACAATACACTCAACATGAATCTATATGCATATAGTCAATACAAATCAAAACTTTTGTATTTTTCTTAAAAAAAATTTTAGATACCAATTTTAAGTAAAAACACATGAAACATCTTGATATCAATAATAAATTTTGAATGTCTAAATAAAATTTTGATACCAATGTAAATAATTTTCATATCAAACATATGATACCAATATGAAAATTTTCAATCATAAAGTAAGGGAGTGGGAAACAAATACCAATTGAAGAATCACCAATTGAAATACAAAATCAAATTTTCTCCCCCTTTATGAAATACCAACTAAAAGGATGCATGGGCTTGATACCAATTTAAAAGTAATCAATTGAAACAAAATTGAAACTCAAGCACTAGCATAAACAAGATTTTGTGAAAAATTTATATCTTAAGCATAAATAAAAATAAGTATGTGTGTATGAAATAGAATGAGTACCAATCACCAATAGATGATACCAATTGAAAATATACATACACAATAAACATATGAGTATACAAAAGGATCAAAATGATACCATTGAAAGAGTTCAATGATACCAATTGACATAGTAATAAGTTCAAGTGTATACATCATATCACAATACCTCCCAATCAAGGTTCAAGTTTTAAATGATTTTCACTTTAAAGCATACAAGACCATGATCTCCCATCCATCCGCCCATAGATGGTAGGGGTTTTCAAAAATAGATTTGAAAATATAGTTTTGTTTGAAAATCACTACCATAGTGAGAAATACCGTAACTAGTTAAATGGAAAAACTTTTAAACTAGTACGAAATCCTTCAAGTAAGGAATAAAATGAAATTGTTTTTCATGAAATAAGAAATCCACATGAAAATCAACACTCTAATCCAATTAAGCACAATTTTGACTCATGAAAACAAAACATGAGCAAGCAATAAAAGTGAGTGTACTAATAAAGTGTGAATATCATAATCATGAAAATTTTTCAACAAGCTCAATTATTCCTTAAACATGGAAGTACGAAAATCATCAAAACTTATTTAATCTTCAAGGCATATGTATATCTAATACAAACTAAGGTATACATACATATCTAAAACACAACAAGTCCACAAAGTGTATATGCATGAAGGCACGTGGCTCAAAAAGATAAACATGTATATCTAATAGTTTGGACAAGATAGACATATACATGAAGTTAAACAATTAAACACAAAATCAAGAAAAACTTCACCAAAACAAATTTCATTTCATGGTATATTTATGAATTGTCAATACAAGAAGTATACATACATATCCCTAAACACAATTGAGTCCATATATATAGATTTGCATGAAAGGCAAATGACTCAAGGGGTATACATGTATATCTTAAAGTTTGGTAATACAACCATATACATGAAGTGAAAAACTCATAAAACAAATTCAAAAATAAGAATACAAGTTTAAAATGTATGAATCATCAAAACTAGACTATACTAGCACATTTAATGGGTTCAAATAAGCATTCAAATCAAACATATATAGATTTGTTTGTGGCCCACTATATGTATAAGTATAAATCCTAATCTTAATGAAAACTAACATCTAAACAAGTAATCTTAACATGAAGCATCAAAACACAATATAAAAATCATCATGATAAAACTAAAAATATGATTACTATGTAAATTCACATATATTAGATTCATGATGTACATTATAGCTTAAACAAACGGTGAGAACACAAAGTATGGGTCCATATAAACATGGGTGTCTCAAAATGCTATACATGCATGTCAAGGATCTAATAAATGTGATATTTACACACTAATCCATAGACAATGAAAACATGCTATAAAACATCAAAACATGAAATGTGGGTAGAAAAGTCAAAAGGTGAACATGCATTTAAAAAGTGGACAAAAAATTTCAAAAGGTTATTTCAACAACGGGATAGAATATTAAAAATATGGACATAAATTTTAAAAAGGTGGACAATACTTTCAGAAAGATCAGAATATCAAGCACATGAACAGAATAGTAAGAAGATTGGTTGGCAACACTTTCAAAATGTGAATAAAAAAAGGTGGACAGAACTTTCAAAAGCTTATGAGAACTCCCAAATTGTGAACAAAATATTAAAAATGAGGCCAGCACTCTCTAGAGAAATGAGACTATCCGGATTCGTCTCCAACACCTTCTGCTCGTACTGGTCCTGTAACGCCCCGATCCTAAGGATACGGAGACGTTATGGCGACGTACATACGCGAGGTGAAAACACACTCACGCGTATGTTGAGCCTCAGTACAGGACATAGTCTCCATATACACAAGAGTTCCAGCAAGAAATAAGTACAAGAATACCTGCAGAAAGGGGTTAGGGATCATGACAGATATAAAAACAGGGATAAATAAGATAACAGAAAGAAATCACTAAGATACCTATGAATAATCTCGATGAGGAATCTCCTATGTGACGCCAAGGCACTATCTGATGATACGGTAACTCGGATCTCCAACCTGGGCACGCAAACTCAGGGTCGTCAGAAAGCGACCTAGTGAGTGGTAAAATGGAGGCAGTAATAGATACAATAGTAATACAATCATGATAATACTATATAATACATAATGTTGTAATAGTGATATCATATATTAAGCATATACTAAGCAGCAGGAGTATATAAACATGTACGCAGTAGAAATCTATAAACAGGTCATCTTTTAATACCATCACTACCTAACCGGTTATCATCAGGTCATGTCTCTAATCGTATCTAGGTTATATCATAAATAATGTTGTTTAGTGGTGACGTAATAGAAATGAACATGCTAGTGGAGACGTGATAGAAGTGAACATGCAGATGGACATATGCACCATAACCACAATACAGTGTTGTGCATATACAGTAATGATGTCTGCTATATAGAAAATAGAATATATGCAATGCAGAACATGTGTAGTATGCCACCACAGAAAGTATAACATGTAACAGGTAAAGTAACAAGTAGACATGTAACATGATAGCGGATAAATCATCAGGAACAGTAACAAGATAGCATACATGTATCAGGCAAGTCATGTTATTTATACAATAGTAGCAATCAGTACCACCTGGTATTATAATCAATCTCTTCCAGTGTCCCATACCACTGGCAGTTCATACTAGAGCCCGCACTCCAGTCGAACCCATCCGGACATGGCCTATGGGTACCATTATCCAAACGAGAGAGTGACCAAATAACAAGTGTTCCCGACATCACTATTGTGTATACTGTTTTATTATGTTAATTGGAACCCATGGTCGAGGAGTTCTTATCGGGTAGGTGTATCCCATGCATACCCGGGATCACGGCCTTAAACAAACCCCTGGCTGCTGAGACCAGAGCCCTCCGCTAAGAGGGGAACAATAATCAAGTAACGGGAGCTCATGGAGCAATTGGTAGGTAGCACTACCGTCCCCTGCAGTGGGAGAACAATAAGGATCTAGTACATCACTCGATAAGATCTAATCAACCGTCAAGTCTCCCCCATACCCAAGTTAGCTTTATGATCTGATATGTCAAGTATACAATGTAACGAGAACAAATACAGTACATGATACGAGTAACATGATAACAGGACCTGAGCTCTGTTGATAGCATAGAACAATATAACAGGAAACAGGAATAATATAACGGGAACAATAGCTGTGGGATTCCACATATCGCATATCAACAGCTCTCATGTCCAATAACGGAAATATCCATATCGGGAAACAAGCATATAACAGGAATACGGGGATAACATGGAACAATAATACATGTAATATGAACGGGGAGCTATATGACAAGAATAAAGAAACCATACATGCATGTGTAACAGTGATATGCCGAGAATCCATGTAATGATGATCACAATAATATGACATGCGGTAGTCCGTGCATTGGTATATCCGTGTACCAGTGGAACATATATGTGTAGCAATAATCCGTGTAACATCTCTGTGATATGATAGGTAATAACAGTGTTCAGTGTATAATAGCATACCATGTCCAGTGAACTTACAGTATCCGTGTAATGCTGATACCAGTGCATGCAATACCGGTGTCCTGCATTCATATCTAGTGGCAGTGTAGTGTCATCGAATACCGTGGATCAGTATACATGTGACGATAGTTATCTAACTGTGATCCCATACATAACATAATAGTATCCAAGAATATGGTGAAATAGTGGCCCGAGTGTCAGTAGCTGTGCAGATATGATGACGGTGTCCGAGTTGTCTATGTCAGTATTTATTGTTATTGTTATTATTATTACATCACCTATATTTATATTAAATCGGGAAATACCTTACAATATTATTTGTTGTTCCTATTACAATGAGGTGCCAATAATTACAAGTTAATAATTAATAGTTACCATATTTTATCCATAATCAAGATATATCACTCAATTTCACTAATCATGGTAAAATATAATTTATAAAAAAAACACTCACAAACTGGCCATGAGAAGGTAGCTCTCTTTCCCACGATCGCAACGGATCCAGAATCGTCCAAATCGGAGTCCGGATGCTCCCGATATCGCCCGAATGCTAAAAATAATAATATGGGGTTAAATATGTCATAATAATATTTAAATGCAAATAATAAATAGGAGCAGGGGGTTTTCTGTAAAATTACCTTTATTGGGTTTCGGAGCGGGTTCGGGCTGTTAACGGGTCGGGTTGAGGTACAAATGGGTCGGGTTTGGGTTAAACCCAAAACCCAAACCCATTGGGTTTTCTTTCCCCTTGTAGGCGGCGCCAGCCGCAGCAGGTCCGGTACAAAATATTAGGCAAGTTGGAAAGAAATTAAAGATAAGGATGATATTACGCTTAAGGTGGATGAAAATTAATTAAGGTGGATGGAAATTAAGGTGGACACAAATTACAGTAACAGAACAATATATCTATTTTTTGGACAAGAATATGATAATGTGGACAAAATTTGTAAAAAGTGGACATCACATCATAGAAGGTGGACAAATATCACGTACTACTGTAGGCAGTCATAAGAGTGTCTTGTTGGTCTATAAAGCTCGTTATGCGCCAACTCCTTTCCCCACCAAACCTTATGGTACTTGAGCATCACTCCATATTGAGCTTTGAAATCTTTTCTATCATCATAGGGTCAGTATGTTGGATGGTGCTTGAGTATAGTCTGAAGGATAGATGCTACAAATTTCCTCGATGCTCTCCCGTGCTCGTCAATACCCATGTCTCCACCACGTATGTGGATAAGGCTGAAGATTTTAATAGCAAATCTGGTGTTATGTGTCGTCATTGATATGTGGAGCCTCCAAGCACAGTCAGCGTCGTTCTTTAAGCATTCAACAGTGATCCTTCTTTTAGCTTTGTTCACAAAGTTATAAACAATTTTCTTGGCCATAGAGTAGTACATCAGCACGAGCCTCACTTCTTTCACACTGTTAAATTTTTGGCCATCATCACGGATACAGTCATGCCGCCAGGCAGGGATACAAGTGGCGTCATTTACCATCTCTTCTGCCAAAGAAATATTGGGATTGTAAGAACAAATAGTCCCACATCGGCTAGACATGGGGATGATCTTGGGTATGTATGAATTTGGGCAACTCCACCTAGAAGGCTAGTCTTTGGGATGGTGTCTCAAGTCCTTACAAGTGGTATCTGAAATCACCTAGAGGGGGGGGGGGTGAATAGGTGATATGGCTAATCTAAAAACTAAATGCGAAAATTAAAACTAATTTGCAACTACACTTAGTACAACCAACGAGTGTAGCCGAATTCCCCGTGAAGGGCTCTGGACTAACTCCTCTTGATTCCTCTGAATAAGAGTTGAGGTGCTATATGAAGCTCTCGTGGTTAAGTACAAGTGAGGCACACAAACACAAGCCAAGCATATAAAAATGATACAAGCAATATGAATGATGCAAGGCACAACACAAGCAAATAATATATGATGCTATAAATGATGCACAACACAAATAAAGAGAGAGGGTTAAGAGACAATGGATCAAACGCTAACACAAAGATATGTTCCGAGGTTCGAGCCTTTAGCTCTACGTCCCCGCCTTCACCGAGAAGGATTTCTAATCCACTAGGAGTACCGAACTCCTCTCTCAACCAATACAACCTCCACCGAGACAATACAAATGGTCTACCGAAGACCGGAGTGCCAAACTCCACAAACTAACAAAAACAACCTCCCCCGAGGCAAAACACCAATCCAACTCCACCTCACACAAGAGGGAGTAAACCACAATCTCAACCTCTACAAAAGAGGGAGCAACCACAAAGAAAGATTTACAATAAGGTGGTATATCTCAACCACAAACCAATTTCTTTTCCCACAAATAAATGATCCTATAGAATAAGATAGAGGATATAGCTCAAGTGTGGAAAACCAAGAGTTTGGAAAACAAAAACTTAAAGAAAAAATACTTGAAAAAACTCTTTGTAAAAGATAGAAATGAAGAACAATACAAATCTCCCAAATTTCTATTTTCTTTGATTTTTCCAAACCCTAAACACAAAATCAAATTTGAAGTTTAAAGCCCAAAACACTTTTGAAAACTTGAAAATAAACTCTAGAGAAGCTCTGATTTTTGTCTCTTAAAAACTTATTCAAAATCCCAAAGAAATAGGGTTTATATACCCCCAATCCAAAAACTAGCCGTTGGCTGAAATTGTCAGCTAAGGCGGCTGGTGGTCGACCGCCAACGGTCATATTTTTGACCGTTGGCAACCCGCGGTCGGCCGGTCGGTCGACCGTGAAAAAACAGAGAGCAAAACTCTCTTGCCCGGTCGACCGCCCGGTCGATTGGCCCAAGTGCCTGTCCAACGTGCACAGCTTGTGCACGTCGGTCGACTGCCCGGTTGACCGACTCTGGGTCCCGGTCGACCGGCCGGTCGACCGTCAGAGCCTGGCAGGCACTGTTCTGGGTCAGAAAATTGGGTTTAAAAATATTGTAATAAATCCCATAAATCTTTTAAAAATCCACAAAAATAGTTTCTAACATTTTACAAGATATACAAACATGTGTTAAAAATTTCAAGACAAATATCAAATATTTTGAACCATTTTTGTGTCTTACAAATATTTTCGAAAACTAAAACCTGTATTTTTTCAAACATGGATTTTTCAATAGGAAATCTGATTTTTCCTAAAACTCATTGAAATACAAAAACATGATACTTAAACACATTTAGGCATGTTGCATATGGACATAAGTCCATATACATGAAACATATATATATCATAGTTTTTGTCTTTAATTCCAAAATAATGTTTTGTTGAAAACAAAACCTAAACCACATGAATAGGAAAGTCAAAATAAGTTTGTCTAGGAAATTAAGCATGCATGTATATGGAATGAATCTACTATACATTTAAACCATTTAAACTTGTTTTGATCTACTATTCATGAAAACCAATATCGGTTAAACCAAAAAATCGAAAACCAATATCCAAAACATAAAACGTGTGTGTTGTGAACTTGAGCATATCACACTATCTAATCTTTACACATGGATCTAAAACAAACTAAACTATGGTACCGAGATCTTCTTGACGAACTCCGTCTTCAAGTCGACTCGATCCAAACCGTGATCCACCGAGCTAGACTCCAACGAGTGCAATGTATGATCTTGTTGCTCGGGCTCTGGAATCACCATGTGAAAGGCTTCAAAACTCCTTTATTGAAGCAATCACCAACTAATTGTTGGCCCAAGGTTACAATCACCCATGATTAGTGTATTTTGATGATTACAAAACATATTAGTTATTTGTACTAATAACATTTATTGTTTAAGTGTGTTTCAGATTTCTATTCATTCTAGAAGTCTTCTCTCACAAATACAAGGATTTGGACTCAAGTCAACTCCAATTGGGCTCAAGGAACAAGTGTTGAAGATCATATGAAGAAGCCTATTGAAGATCTTGAAGTCCTTAGGAATATTGTAAGATATAGAATGTTAAAGTTTGAGTATATGAAATTGGCTCTAGGATTTGCACACACACTTGTTTCATATATTTCCTATGTTTTGAAAATGGTTATTTCTAAGTTTTATGCCTTAGTTTATATATACATGTACCAAAAGCTTTAATCTTAAAATCTTGTTTAAAACATGTGTATAAACTATTTTCTGCATAATACTTAGCTATATGTATTTTTAAAATATTTTTCAAAATTTTTCTAACTCAAAACAGCCCAGTTTTTCTGTTTCAGGCAACTTCGGTCGACCGGCCCGGTCGACCGGAGATGTGTCTGGACATGCACTGTTTGTGCATGTCTGTCGGTCGACCGGACCGGTCGACCGACGGAGAGCAAATAGCTCTCGGGTTTTTTCGGTCGACCGGACCGGTCGACCGAAAGAAGGAAACTGTGTTTCCTCTTTTGGGACGGTCGACCGGACCGGTCGACCGGGCGCCAACGGCTCTTTGCAGCTGTGCTGGCGGTCGACCGGACCGGTCGACCGCCAGGCCTGCAACAAGCCTAACGGCTCTTTTCTCTTTGGGCAGTTCTGAAAAACTGTTTTTATTTTCAGCTTTAACAGATTTTGGAGAGTTGTTGGGGAGCTTTTTCAGAGAAAATAAGACAAAAAGAAATTGTTTTTAACCTATTTTCTAACCCTATAAATAGAGGAGAAGTCTCTCTTGCATTTCACCAAGAAAATCCTCAAGTTTGTGTTGTTTTCAAAAGAGAAAAGAAAAGAGTTTTAAAGCCTTCATTCCAATTCTTTTTGAGCTAGTTTTTCAGTTGTGTTTGATTGCTAATATCACTCTACAACTGAAGTTTTTCTCACCACACTTCATAGAGCCAAAAATCCTATACTCATTCTATAGTGAAGTTGTAATTCAAGTGAGAGTGTTTGTAAAAGAGTTTGAGAAATAGTGTAGTGATCTTATTGTGATCACTTGGTTCTTGTAATCCTTTCTTGTGGAGCAACCTCTTCGGTAGAGGTCATTTGTACTCGGTGGAGCTCGGTGCTCGGTCTTCGGTAGACCAAATTGTAAAGGCGTCCTCGGTGGATAGTGGAAACCCTTCACGGAGGTGAAGGCGGGGAGTAGAGCGGTGGCTCGAACCTCGAAACAAATCACTTTGTTTGCGATTGCCTTTGCGTTATTCTTGCTTACAATTTCTCTTGCTTTATATTGTCTTGAATTATTTGCTTGAGAACTAACCCTTTACTTGTGCAATCTTGTCTTGTTCACTTTACTTGCTATATTGCTTGTGTGTATTTCATCATAGCATTTCATCCTTTACTTGTTCGATCATATCTCATACAACACGGTTGCATTGCGCACCTCTAACCCATATCTAGGGGAATTGGGAGGAAGGAGTTCAGAACCTCGCAAGGGGTATTCGGCTCTTAGTCGTGTTTTGAGAGATCGTTGCATCACTCATTTAATTAAAGTTTAAAAAAAAATCATTAGATTAGCATTCACACCTATTCACCCCCCCTCTAGGTGTTTTTCAATTGGTATCAGAGCTTGGACTCTAGGATTTGGTTTAACAACCTTAGAGAAGATCCTAATTTGCTAATCATTTCATTCATATTCATATAGTAAAAATGGCCGATGGAATTAAGACCCCTCCTAAGTTTGATGGACTTAACTTTCTCATATGGAAAGTTAAGATGACCGTGTTTTTGCAATCTCTAGGTAGCCGAGTTGCAAAAGCCGTGACTAAGTCCTTTAGTGTACCCCCCGGTGACGAATCCACTTGGTCCGAAATAGAGACTAAGGAATTCGATGCCAATGCCAAAGCTCACTATGCACTTCTACAAGCCCTTAATGATGATGACATTTCTAGGGTTATTCATTGCAAATCCGCATATGAGATTTGGTCACATTTGATAGTCACACATGAGGGGACCTCACAAGTAAAGAAGGCTAAGATTGACCTTCTTCGGTCCTAATATGAAACATTTAGCATGCAAGAAAATGAAACCATAGATGATATGGTTACAAGATTTACCAAGATTACTAATGGACTCTCTTCTTTAGGTGAAGATATCAACAATGATCAAAGAGTAAGGAAGATCATCCGGGCTCTTCCTCCTTCATGGGAAGTTAAAGCAACAACCTTGAAGGAACTCAACGACAATGAAGAGATGGAGCTTATAGGTCTCATTGGGAACCTCAAAACCCATGAGATGGAGAGGAAAGCAAGGAAGGATATGGCTCCTTCCAAAAAGAAGACTATCGCTTTCAAGAGTCAAGCTACACACTCCGATGAAGATGATGAAGAAGAAGATGATGAGGAGCTCTCACTCCTTGTTAAGAATGTCCGGAGGATGTACAACAAGGCGAAGTACCAAGGTAGAAGAAGATGGCAAGGAGGCAAAGAAGAAAGGAAGATTGTGTGCTTCAATTGCCAAAGACCGGGACACATTGTTGCGGAATGTCCGGACAAAGCTAAGCCCTCCACCTCAAAGAAGCCTTACAAGAAGAAGGCTATGAAGGCAACTTGGGATTCGGAGACCGAATCCGAGGAAGAAATAGACACCGCCAACATGTGCTTCATGGCTAATGAAGGCACAAGCAAGGTAACCTCTTCCCCTTCTCATGATAATGAACTTTCTATGGATGTGTTAGAAGAGGCTTTTGTTGAGTTGTCACAAAACTATGATTTCTTAAAGTAAAAGTATCTTAAAATGAAAAAGGATAATGAATCTTTAAGTCTTCAAGTTTTTACTCTTACAAAGGAAAAAGATGATTTGTTTCCACTTTGGCCACTACCAAAAATGATTTTGAAAAATATAAGATTTCTTGCAAAGGTAAGGCCCCACTAATTGATTCAAATGAAGTTTCTATGCTTAAGGAAAGATTAGATTCTTTAAGTGTTGTTTTGAAAGATTGTGAGTTTAACAAGAAGAAAATTGAGGCTATGTTTCCTAAGAAACAAGCCCCAAAGAAAAATGCTCATGCTCATGTTCATGTTCATGCTACACAACCTAAACAACATGGCAAAACCCCTAAACATGCTCACACTACACATACACATCATGCATTCATGTATGGTAGAGTGTTCTCATGTTCACATTGTGGACAGAAAGGGCACTTAGCCAATTTTTGCTATGATAGATTAAATGTATCACGTCACAATGTTTGGGTTCGAGGCACTAACTTTAAAGGACCAAGAAAGTTTGGGTACCAAAATCAACAATTATGTTAAATGATGTAGGTACTTTCCAAATCCCAACGACGTAGAGGATTGTGGTATCTTGATAGCGGTTGCTCAAGGCACATGACTTGGGACATCAACAACTTTGCAACCCTATCAAGATATCATGAAGGTGGCACCGTCACCTTCGGAGATGACGCCAAGGGTAAAATCATCGGTATTGGTAATGTAAAACTTGGCACCTCTCCTTTAATTGAAAATGTAGTTTTAGTTGATGGCCTCAAGCATAATCTCTTGAGTGTTAGTCAACTTTGTGATAAAGGTTTTGATATTGTTTTTGATAATGTTGCTTGTAAAGTAATTGATAGAACTTCTAATGTTTGTATATTTTCGGTTTTCGTGAAAGTAATGTTTATATGATTGATATGTTAAATATGTCTGTAATATTACTTGTTTGAAAGCCCTCGATGATGACTCTTGGTTGTGGCATAGGAGATTAGGGCATATTTCTTTTGATCACATTTCTAGGTTAAACACAAAGGAGATGGTGAAAGGTATTCCTTGTTTGAACTTTGAAAAGGACCGAGTTGTGACGCATGTCAATTTGGGAAACAAACTAAGTCTTCTTTCAAGTCAATTAAGGATATCATGACATCACGTCCTTTGGAGTTAATCCATATGGATCTTTTTGGCCCTACACAAACCAAAAGTCTAAGTGGGAATAGATTTGCTTATGTTTTGGTTGATGATTTTTCAAGGTTTACTTGGGTTTTCTTTCTTGAACATAAAAGCCAAGCATTTTCGTATTTCCAAACTTTTAAGAAAAGAGTTGAAAAAGAAAAAGATGTTTCGATTTTGAGAATAAGAAGTGATAGAGGAGGTGAATTCATTAACCAACCCTTTACCACTTTTGTGATGAACATGGAATAAAGCATGAACTATCTTGTCCTAGAACTCCACAACAAAATGGAGTAGTTGAACGGAAAAATAGAACATTACAAGAGATGGCTAGGACAATGCTTAGTGAATACGGTCTACCACATTATTTGTGGGCCGAGGCCGTTAATACATCATGCTACATATCAAATCGTGTTTTCTTATGTAAAAATACTACTAAAACTTCTTTTGAAATGTACTTTTCTAGAAAACCAAATGTTTCTTATTTTAAAGTTTTTGGATGCAAATGTTTTGTTTTAAATACAAAAGATAGTTTAGGAAAATTTGATCCTAAATCTTATGAGGCTATTTTTGTAGGTTACTCAAACACTAGTAAGGCTTATAGAGTTTTCATTAGATCATCATTGACTATTGAAGAGTCTATTCATGTTAAGTTTGAGGAATCTAACAAGTTTGTTAAGAATGTTGTAGAAATAGATGTATTGGATGAAGGTTTGGAGAAAGTGACCTTGGAGGATGCTTCTACTATGGGAGACAAACCAAAGGATGATGAAGGAAGCAAAGCTAAAGTGGAAGAGGCACAAGGAAATGAAAATCAAACACATGAGGTGGAGCCTACTCAACCACTACCAAAGGATTGGAGATACAATCCACATCATCCCAAGGACCTCGTCATAGGTGAAGTATCAAAAGGGGTAACCACTCGCTCTAGACTTCATGACTATTGTGGTAACTATGCATTCATTTCTCATATTGAACCCAAAAAATGTCCTCGAAGCCGAGGCCGATTCATATTGGTTGCTAGCCATGCAAGAGGAGCTCAATCAATTTGAGCGCAACCAAGTTTGGCACCTTGTTCCTAGGCCCACGATAGACCAACAATTGGTACTAAGTGGATCTTTAAGAATAAGTTGGATGAATCGGGTAATGTAGTTAGAAACAAGGCTAGGTTAGTTGCCCAAGGTTACACTCAAATCGAAGGGATCGATTTTGAAGAAACCTTTGCACCCGTAGCACGGCTTGAAGCCATACGGATGACACTAGCATTTGCCTCATATAAAGATTTCAAATTATTTCAAATGGATGTTAAAAGTGCTTTTCTAAATGGATTTATTGAAGAGGAGGTGTATGTTGAACAACCCCCGGGTTTGTTGATCCTACACATCCGGATTTTGTTTTTAAATTAGATAAAGCTCTTTATGGTTTAAAACAAGCCCCTAGGGCTTGGTATGAAAGACTTTCTTCATTTTTAACTTCAAATGGTTTTAAGAAAGGTAAAATTGATACAACTTTGTTTACAAAACATGTAGAAAAAGATATTCTTATTGTGCAAATTTATGTGGATGATATTATTTTTGGTTCTACTAATGAATCTCTTTGCAAAGCTTTTGAGTCATGCATGAAGGATGAATTTGAAATGTCTATGATGGGGGAACTCAACTATTTCCTTGGACTCCAAATCAAGCAAAGGAAGGATGGGATCTTCATCAATCAAGCCAAGTACACAAAGGAACTAATCAAAAGGTTTGGGCTTGAAGGATCGAAAGTAAGCAAAACTCCCATGGCAACAACTACAAAGCTTGACAAGGATGAACAAGGTAAAAGTGTAGACATTAAACTTTATAGAAGCATGATTGGTAGCTTGCTTTATTTGACGGCTAGTAGGCCGGATATTATGTTTTCCATTTGTCTTTGTGCACGTTTTCAATCTTGTCCTAAAGAATCTCACATAATTGCGGTTAAACGCATAATTAGATACCTTAAGGGCACTATTGAAATGGGTTTGTGGTATCCTAAAACCGGATTATTTGAAATGAAGAGTTTTTCGGATGCCGACTATGCGGGTTGTAGGGTAGATAGGAAGAGCACAAGTGGAACATGTCAATTCTTAGGTAATTGTCTTGTATCTTGGTCTTCCAAAAAGCAAAATTCGGTAGCCCTATCAACCGCCGAGGCGGAGTATGTTGCAGCCGGAGCTTGTTGTGCACAAGTTCTTTGGATGAAACATACTCTCCTTGACTATGATTTACACTTTGATCATGTTAAAATATTTTGTGATAATACTAGTACTATTCACATGACAAAGAATGCAAATCAACATAGTAAAACCAAACACATTGACATTAGATATCACTTCTTAGAGATCATTATGAGAAAGGTGATATTGATATTGATTATGTTTCTACCGATTTTCAACTTGCCGATATTTTTACTAAACCTTTAGACTATGCTAGATTTTCATTTATTTGTGGTGAGTTGAATGTTTGCATTATGGATTCTTAAAAATAAAATTTGTTTTCTATTGGTATTTTAACCCTTTTGATGTATGACAAAAAGGGGGAGAATAAGTTTAAGAATTTGATATTTTGAAAGAATTTGATATTTTGAATTTGTTTGAGTTTGATAAGTTTGTTTTTGACAAAACTATTTAAACTATTGAATGCTTTATGTATTGTGCCTCCATAGTCAAATTTTTATACATAGCATTATTTGAGGGGGAGTTTTCCAAACTCCTCTTCCATGTTTATTTAAATAACCCATATGTTTTGTCATCATCAAAAAGGGGGAGATTGTTGGCCCAAGGTTACAATCACCCATGATTAGTGTATTTTGATGATTACAAAACATATTAGTTATTTGTACTAATAACATTTATTGTTTAAGTGTGTTTCAGATTTCTATTCATTCTAGAAGTCTTCTCTCACAAATACAAGGATTTGGACTCAAGTCAACTCCAATTGGGCTCAAGGAACAAGTGTTGAAGATCATATGAAGAAGCCTATTGAAGATCTTGAAGTCCTTAGGAATGTTGTAAGATATAGAATGTTAAAGTTTGAGTATATGAAATTTGGCTCTAGGATTTGCACACACACTTGTTTCATATATTTCCTATGTTTTGAAAATGGTTATTTCTAAGTTTTATGCCTTAGTTTATATATACATGTACCAAAAGCTTTAATATTGAAAATCTTGTTTAAAATATGTGTATAAACTATTTTCTGCATAATACTTAGCTATATGTATTTTTAAAATATTTTTCAAAATTTTTCTAACTCAAAACAGCCTAGTTTTTCTGTTTCAGGCAACTTCGGTCGACCGGCCCGGTCGACCGGAGATGTGTCTGGACATGCACTGTTTGTGCATGTCTGTCGGTCGACCGGACGGTCGACCGACGGAGAGCAAATAGCTCTCGGGTTTTTTCGGTCGACCGGACCGGTCGACCGAAAGAAGGAAACTGTGTTTCCTCTTTTGGGACGGTCGACCGGACCGGTCGACCGGGCGCCAACGGCTCTTTGCAGCTGTGCTGGCGGGCGACCGGACCGGTCGACCGCTAGGCCTGCAACAAGCCTAACGGCTCTTTCCTCTTTGGGCAGTTCTGAAAAACTGTTTTTATTTTCAGCTTTAACAGATTTTTGGAGAGTTGTTGGGGAGCTTTTTCAGAGAAAATAAGACAAAAAGAAATTGTTTTAACCTATTTTCTAACCCTATAAATAGAGGAGAAGTCTCTCTTGCATTTCACCAAGAAAATCCTCAAGTTTGTGTTGTTTTCAAAAGAGAAAAGAAAAGAGTTTTAAAGCCTTCATTCCAATTCTTTTTGAGCTAGTTTTTCAGTTGTGTTTGATTGCTAATATCACTCTACAACTGAAGTTTTTCTCACCACACTTCATAGAGCCAAAAATCCTATACTCATTCTATAGTGAAGTTGTAATTCAAGTGAGAGTGTTTGTAAAAGAGTTTGAGAAATAGTGTGTAGTGATCTTGTTGTGATCACTTGGTTCTTGTAATCCTTTCCTTGTGGAGCAACCTCTTCGGTAGAGGTCATTTGTACTCGGTGGAGCTCGGTGCTCGGTTTTCGGTAGACCAAATTGTAAAGGCGTCCTCGGTGGATAGTGGAAACCCTTCACGGAGGTGAAGGCGGGGAGTAGAGCGGTGGCTCGAACCTCGAAACAAATCACTTTGTTTGCGATTGCCTTTGCGTTATTCTTGCTTACAATTTCTCTTGCTTTATATTGTCTTGAATTATTTGCTTGAGAACTAACCCTTTACTTGTGCAATCTTGTCTTGTTCACTTTACTTGCTATATTGCTTGTGTGTATTTCATCATAGCATTTCATCCTTTACTTGTTCGATCATATCTCATACAACACGGTTGCATTGCGCACCTCTAACCCATATCTAGGGGAATTGGGAGGAAGGAGTTCAGAACCTCGCAAGGGGTATTCGGCTCTTAGTCGTGTTTTGAGAGATCGTTACATCACTCATTTAATTAAAGTTTTAAAAAAATCATTAGATTAGCATTCACACCTATTCACCCCCCTCTAGGTGTTTTTCACTAATATCTTGATTAATGATCTGAAACTAAACATCACAAGATTATTAGTAAACATAACTACATGAGTTAATCATCATCAAAACTAGAGTGGAAGGCTTCTGGGCCAACAGTACAGAGCTATGCCCCAAACTTAGTCATGTGTGTGGATGGTGTCGATCCCTCAGGACACAAAAGGCGCAATGAGCCCTATGAAACTAGTTACGCTCTCGAGGATTTGGCCGGGGATCTCCTACTCCACGTGAGGCGTGTCACTTCCCACGTGGTAATGAGGAGTAATATCTCGACGGAGCATATGATCTTCCTGGTGTGAAGATTGAGCATGTATATAGGAAGACCTAGACTCTTTGTTCAGAGGGGGGTGTTGGGATTGTATGAACAAATAGACCCACATCGGCTAGACATGAGGATAATCTTGGGTATATAAGTATTTGGGCAACTCCACCTAGAAGGCTAATCTTTTGGGATGATGCCCCAAGTCCTTACAAGGCTAGTCTTTTGTTAGTATTTTGGGTGCATCAAATTCATTGGAGAAGAAATCAGGTTAAGGTGGAGGAGTTACAAACTTTAGAGATCGAGAACGTACATGCACAGAGATGTGCAAAAGTTTGTGTACATGACAAGTCGACTAATCAACAAAACTAGTCGACTTATGTTTGTTGTGATCAATGCCGATAAAATAAAAGAGAACACTGATCGGGGGAAAACCGCGCACAAAAAGTGTATGTTTTGAAATGGATATTTAAAGTGTGTGTGCTTTGGCTTCCTCGATATTTCCGTTATAGCATAGAGGCTAAAACGAGTCGAATCCACAAGGGCGGGAGGCGATAGAAGCTTTACCGGTTGATTCACGTGTTTGTTAAAAAGTTCTTCAAAGTTTTAAAGAATGAAAAGAAAAGAAACAAAGAATGAAAAGAGAAGTATACGGTGAAAACAAGGAAGTGGGAAACATAGAAAAGAATTATTTTTGTAGTTTTGTTTTTATATCTAAAATGAAGTGAAAAAGAAAGAAAACCCATGGCTACTAACTACTAATGACTCCACCAACATGCTAACCTCTTAGTGATAGTTGCCTCACATGTATCCTTGGCAATCACTAGTCCTTGGTTCAAGAGCTTTACAAAGCATGACCCATATGTAACTCTTCACAACCCAACTCAACAAACAAGTTCAAGCTACACTTAAACCATCAATACTATAGAAAAGTAAGCATGGAGTAAAGTAATGTTAGCTTGTTAGTGGTTAGAAAGTTAGAGTTAGATCCATCATCATGAGCCATCAATGGCTCTTGCAAGAGCAAGGCCAAAATGAGGCTATTAGATTCATGTGGATTATCATAAAAGAAGTTAAACTAGTTGGTGGTTAGAAGTTAGTACCATGAGAGAAAAGATTAGCTACACATGTAAAAGAGATTGGAGAGAAGAAAACATAGAGGGATAAAGAGAGCACCTTTCATAGATTGTCACCTTCTATTACAAGCACTCTTGCATTCCAAGCATGTACCACTCTCTCTCCCTATTACAAGATCTAAAATAAATGAAAAATACAAGGGAGGAAGAAGAAGAAAAACTACACTAAACTACCCTAAACTACAAAATGGAAAATGAGAACTACCCTAAACCTTACATATCTCCATCTGAAAGCCCCAGGGGGGTATTTATAAGCACTAGGAAAGAGGGGGGCTAGGGGACAGACCCTGGCCCAAAGCGGCGCGCACGCCGCGGCCGTATGGCCGCAGAAACGCGGCTTGGGCCGCGTTTCCGCGGCCCTTGGTGGCCGCGCGCGCGGCGCTTCGAGCCGCGCGCGGTCCTTTCTGTCCCCTGTCAGATCCTGTACCCGGTTTCATCTTTGCAGCCCCTGGTTTTCACAGAATCAGCTCTCTAGGTCAATGGCTATCTTTAATAGGCTTTTAATCACCAATTAAATGGTGATTTAGGGCCTTCTTCTTCACTGCACACCATGGACCTAGAATCAAGCAAGCAAAGCTTTATTAGCAGAATTTAATATGAAATTAATGTGAAGATGTGATACAAATTATGCAAAATTAGAGACTAATCACACCCCCACACTTATCTTTTGCTCGTCCCGAGTAAAACAAAAAACTAAGGAATTATTACACCACTTTCGTCGGTGACGCGATTGCACTGAGCATATGCAACAAGCCGTTAAACCTCTAAGTTCCCCTTAGAGGAGGAGTTTTGTCTCCTGAGGGTTTTTAGCGGATTACACCCACAAAATCTATAAAGAAAGAAATCAAATGTTAGTATTTTGAAAACGCATTTTTGAAATAGAGAAAAGTGTTGAAGTATTTTCGTGAAAATATAAGTTATCTAAGGTCATAGGTTAACCAGAAATTGTTCTTTCTTAAACTAAGTCAAAATGCAAAAAAAAAATCTTGTTATAAATTAAATATAAGAATTTAAAATGAATTGACTCTTTGATCTTTCATAAAATCTTAGAAAAATATGCACTTTGTGAACTGTGGAGATTTTGGGATATTGACTCAAACTTTCATGCCATTGATTTTTATATATTTATTATTTATTTTCAACTTTTTTTTTCTTTCTTCCCTTAGTTTCTTAGACTTTCTAATTTACCCGGGTAGTGAGCCTTTAGTCGGTGACTCCCAAACCAGATGGTCTTAGGGCACCAGATGAGAAAACATCCCTCGGACTTAAGGACTCGAGTAAACAAGGCCACAAAACTAAAGGGGATTATTTGATTTTTGTCCACCGTTTTAGGTATGAATAATCATGCTTCCTGAGGCATAATTACCCAACTTCAATAAGTGATTTTTATTATCATACTTTTTTTTAATTTCATATATATTTTTTTATGGCATTTTCAGTCTTTGTTTCAATCCCAAAAATTGTGTAAGCGTGAAGTACATAAAACTAAGACAAAAAATTCAAGATCAAATTATCTTTTCAATCTTACTTTCTTATCCTAAAATTTAAACAAGAAATATTATTTTGACTCGGTTTAAAATTTTCATAATTTTAGGTCTTCCTATTTCCTAAGATAATCTTAATTTTATTAAAATGGATCAAAACTATTTCTCTTAATTCAAAAATGTTTGTAAAAAGAAAAGAAAAGAGTTTTTATATATAATTAATTTTTATTTTATTTTTAAAGAAGTGTAAAAGAAAGAAAATTTAAAACTAACATATGTTAGTAAATCCTCCCCCACACTTATCTCATGCATCGCCCTCAATGCATCGTGAATATATATATACATGAAACAAATGGAAGAGAAGGAAAATTACCTCAGGTGGTGGTTCCGGTGGTGGTCTAACTGGGTCAAGCGTTGTGACCCAATCAAGATAACGTGGATCTTGAAGGAACTCACCAATGACCTCTCTAACATGACCCCATAAAAGGATGATTGATTGAATGGTCTTATTGAAAAATTTATCCCCATCTAATGGCCAATTTTTAAAAATAATTACTGAGTCAGTTTCTTCAATATCTTTGTCCAACAATGAAGTGTGGTTTTGAGAGATTATCGATTTGGACTCAAATGGAACAGAAATAAAAACCGATACCGACTCGGGAAGTTGACTCAGATCAAGTCGAGAGTCAACAATGAGAGTCGAAATTGGTTCAAAAATAGGGTTCAAATCAAAGAATTGATGTTCACACACTGTCCCCATTAATGAAGTGTGATCATAATATATTGGTGATTCTATTTCACGGTGTATGGGTACAGGATTCAATGTTGACTCCGAAATAGAGAAAAATCTGGTAAAGATACTAGAGTCATTATTGAAAAAAGTGAAATGGAATTACCAACTGGAGGTTCAGGATCACTTTCAAGCTCAAGTTCAATTTCAGGAAAAGGATAACATGCCAAAATGTCAAGGTGGTTCTCAAAATTTTGGGCAAGTTCAACTAGATGTAATGAAATGAATCTTGAGTTTCGTCCACAGAAGGAATGTGAATGGGTGAAATGCGCGATTCAAGTTCAGGAAGTATGGGAATCAAAACTGGCTCAAGAATGTTACTTAGTTCAGGTAACACTACAGAAGTTGATATTGATTCAATGAACGGACTCGAATCGCTAACTTGAAGCTCAGGTTCACATTTATCTTTAAGTTCAATTTCAGAAAATGGATAACTTGCCAAAGCATCAGGAGTGGATGTTGGTCAAGTTCAGGTTGGTATAATGAAATTGAAGCTGGATTTCCAAAATGGCAAGATTCTTGAACATTTGATGGACATGGGAAGTCAATCGTATTTTGCATTATGCGCTCGGTCTCTTGCACGAATTCCATAGTTTTTTCCCACAATGATTTTCCTTTGAGTTTTTCTGGGAAAGAACTACATGAATTTTGGAAATTTTGTGGACATGATGAGGCCATATTATTTTCAAATTATTTTTGGGCCTCTATCGCTTCTTCTAAAGTCCTTTCCAATGATGATTTTTCTTCAATAGGTGGTTCAGGAAAAGGAGGATAGGAAGCATAATCGGGGAATGAACTTTGTGAAAATTGTGGACAAGACGGTTAAAAATTTGACTCGGGGAGGTGAATCCCCATGAACTCTTTGAAGAGTTGAAATTATTTTGAAAATTATGGTCATATGGTTGGGGATATGGGTCATATTGATTTGGATAATCCCAACCCGGCATATATGGTTGGTTCATGTTGTACATTGTCGGGTCAGAGTTATCCGAGTCAAATGAGGTCGGGGTGAAATATGGATTCATATTATAATTGAAAGAATTGTTGTTATTAAAATCCATATCACAATTTACAAAAAAGAAAAAGAAAACAAACAAACAAACAACAAAGAAAAAGAAAAAAGAAAACAAGCCTATGCTAGGGTTGACTTAGACCTAGACGACTCCTAACTGGTTAGACTGTCCACGAGAGGTATATTGTCGGAAGCTGACCACAAGTTAATCGGCCAGGTAGGGGCAAGATCAGTGGGAGGTATCCGTGCCGGAGCAACGGGCCTAATTATGCCAAACCACTGTTCTTCGAGGTTTCGCCTCTCAATCCCCAACCTTAGACACCGATTTAGCAAGAGTCAAATTCTAACAACTTTCCCCTTAGGTCAATCTCCTAAATGAGTCCGAGATGTCCCTAGGGGCCAACGTCTAGCAATTTTTATTAAGGCTTGGGTTGTGTGAGTGGGGAGGTGATTTTTGGGCTAAGGGAGGGTAATAACTTCCCCACCTTATGTTGTATTGGGTTTTGCCCTTAAGTTTAATTTGTGCAAGTGTGCAATATAGATAAGATGAATACAAAAAAAGCGAGTAAATCACTGAAGTGTTTGTCCTATACTATATGCAATGCCATATGTACACCTCCTATCACAACAACATAAGAACAAAATACAGTATATTGGAATGAAATTGACACGTGCCTAGATGCAAATGTCTAAACCGTTTTAAAGCATTCAATTACCGTATTTTAATTCTTAATATTATTTACAGTGCATAGGTACTATAAACAAAAATTAGCAGTAGAATATAAAAGTATACAAGAATTACCCAACCACACTTGAGCAAGTGTGGACTTCTGCAATGCTAAAACTTTAACCTGCACACCAAAAAACAAAGAAGAAAAGTTAACAAAAATGTGAAATCAAACCGTTCCCATCCCTAGCAACGGCGCCAAAATTTGATCGGGGGAAAACCGCGCACGAAAAGTGTATGTTTGAAATGGATATTTAAAGTGTGTGTGCTTTGGCTTCCTCGATACTTCCGTTATAGCATAGAGGCTAAAACGAGTCGAATCCATAAGGACGGGAGGCGATAGAAGCTTTACCGATTGATTCACGTGTTTGTTAAAAAGTTCTTCAAAGTTTTAAAGAATGAAAAGAAAAGAAACAAAGAATGAAAAGAGAAGTATACGGTGAAAACAAGGAAGTGGGAAATATAGAAAAGAATTATTTTTGTAGTTTTGTTTTCATATCTAAAATGAAGTGAAAAAGAGAGAAAACCCATACCTACTAACTACTAATGACTCCACCAACATGTAGTTAGTTGCCATGAGAGAAAAGACTAGCTACACATGTAAAAGAGATTAGAGAGAAGAAAACAAAGATAAGATAAGAGAGAGCACCTTTCATAGATTGTCACCTTCTATTACAAGTACTCTTGCATTCCAAGCATGTACCACTCTCTCTCCCTATTACAAGATCTAAAATAAATGAAAATTACAAGGGAGGAAGAAGAAGAAAACTACACTAACTACCCTAAACTACAAAATGAAAAATAAGAACTACCCTAAACCTTGCATATCACCTTCTGAAAGCCCCAGGGGGGGTATTTATAGGCACCAGGGAAGAGGGGGGCCAGGGGACAGACCTTGGCCCAAAGCGGTGCGCGCGCCGCGGCCCCTTGGTGGCCGCGCGCGCGACGCTTCGAGCCGCGCGCGGTCCTTTCTGTCCCCTGTCAGATCCTGTGCCCGGTTTCATCTTTGTAGCCCCTGGTTTTCACAGATTCAGCTCTCTAGGTCAATGGCTATCTTTAATAGGCTTTTAATCACCAATTAAATGGTGATTTAGGGTCTTCTTCTTCATTGCACACCATGGACCTAGAATCAAGCAAGCAAAGCTTTATTAGCAGAATTTAATATGAAATTAATGTGAAGATGTGATACAAATTATGCAAAATTAGAGACTAATCAAACACCGAATTGAAGGCTCAGCAACAGAAGCGTAGAAGATCTACTACTAGCTGTTCGCAGAGGAAAAAATTCGCGTAAAGTTTCCTTAAATCAATTGAAAGTTTACAACGGATTAATACTCCGATTACAAGGGAGGGAGGATGTTGAGTCTTGAATCCTCCCTTTGTTTAGTGCTGGTTCTTCGTGTGGCGGTGGAGAGTGAATCTTGCTCTCCGTTGACCGGATGACCGTCGGGATCGTCCGGGATCTTCTCTTTGGCTAGTAGAATGAGTAACACAGCTCTGTCTACCAAAACTCTCAAAGAGAAGGTAGGCAAAGGGCAACTCGTACGCAGCGAGCTTGTTGAAGAGTTTAGCTCTCTTTCTCCTATCTCTGTCCTGTTGTCGTCTAACTAAAGAAAATCCGACCCCTTCTTCAATAGCGACGGGGCTATTTATAGGGGTTCCAGGGTGAACGTGCCCCCTAAAAACGCTCCACAATGAGGGGCTGACCTCCCCGCTATGTGGGCGGCGACTGGCCCCATAACCAGGGCGGTTATAACCGAGACGCGGGTGTCGAGCCCACGTGCCTTGATGTTGAGACGCGGGTGTCGAGCCCACGCGTCTTGATGTTGAGACGCGGGTGTCGAGCCCACGCGCATTGATGTTGAGACGCGGGTGTCGAGCCCACGCGCCTTGATGTTGAGACGCGGGTGTTGAGTCTTCGCGTCTAGAACTTGAAACTCTACTTTTTAATGGCTTGTCTTTTAGTGATTTTTAGATAGCCTACACTAGCAAGCAATCAAGATAAATTACCATAAACACAAAAATACTAGATTTAACATGAATCTGCAAGAGTGCCTATGTCCATGGGGAGAAAGGAAGAAATTATATTGAAAACAGAGAAGAAAATATAGATAAAAAATACAAGAGTTACAAGAATTCTTTCTCACGCTCTCAATGATAAAAATATCTCTTGAACTTGACTTTTCTTGACTTACCTTCAAAGGACACCCAAGGGTTTTATATAGGCTCATAGGACGATCCTAATCTAACCCAAACTTCAACATACAATCAGCACCGCCTTAAAGAAAGAAGAGAACTCGAATTCAATTCAAAATGAAAACAAAGCAATAAAAGAAAGCTGCCAGAACTGCCATAAGTCGATTATATTAAAATATGTCAATTTATAATGTGTATTAGTCGACTATACTAAAATATCAATCAATTAATCTAACAAAATCCGAGAACTTTACTTTCTGTTGCAAGTACTAGTTGATTATGCAGGAGTATAAGTCGACTAAGCTAAACATAAGTCGACTAATATGGTTTATAGGTCAACTTATAATATGCACAAGTCATGAGTATGTCCGTGCTCGATTTCTGGAGTTTGTAACATCTCCACCTGAACATGAATTTTTCTTTAATGAATATGAAGTACTCAAAATACTAACAATCTCCATCTTGACTCATCTTCATTGAGTCCCTTTGTAGAAATTAGCCTCCACTTCATTCATCGTGCTTTCTCTCCCTTTCGCGACTTCACATGGCTCCTTCCCAAGATCATGTTCTCCACCTTACTTTTGAAGAACCTTGGTAAAATTCAGAGATGCTTTGAACTTCTCCAGTGGGATGGTCTTCGTCATTATATCTGCTGGATTTTTCTTTGTACTGATCTTCACCAAGTCGATCACCTTATCATCCACGACCCACTGATGTATCTTCTGATACCTAACATCAATGTACTTCATCTACTTGTGATACATGTGATTCTTAGTAAGATGAATAGCACTTTGACTATCACAATGAACCAGAACTGAACTATGTATGATACCGAAAGTCTCAACCAAATCTCTCAACCACAAAGCTTCTTTTGATGCCTCAACTGCAACCATGTACTCTGTCTCTATCGTTGAATGAGCAATAGTATCTTGTAACTCTGTCTTTCAACTAATGACGCATTCAGCTACCGTGAATACATAGACCATCATAGATCTTCGCTGATTAAGATCTCCTGCATAATCTACATCAACATAATCTTCTAATACCTTAGGCTTTCCCATTTTCAATCTCTAAAACACCAAGCCTAGTCTCGCAGTCTCTCGTAGGTATCGTAGCACCCACTTCACTGCTTTTCATTCTTACTTTTCTAGATTTGACATGAACTAGCTTACTATATTAACTGCATAGGCTAAGTCAAGCCTAGTGCAGACTATATCATACATGAGTGATCCACCGCACTAGCATATGGTACTCGAGATGTCTTCTCCTCCTCTTCTGGTGATTGTGGACACTATTGGAGGATAATTTGAAGTGGCCTGCCAAAAGAGTGATGACTAGTCTTACTTCTGCTATGTTGAATCTTTTCAACACCTTGAGTACATAGTTCTTCTAGGATAGCTAAAGTCTGTCTGGGCTCTGTTTCGAGTGATCTCCATACCTAAATCTTTTTGGCATCTCCCAAATCTTTTATGTTGAATTCCTTTTTTAGCTGAGCTTTAAACTTCTGAATATGTGTCTTATTTCTCGCAGTAATCAACATATCATCCACATATAACAACAAATATATCAAATCATCATTCTGCTTAAAATAAATACAATTCTCATACTCACATCGGTTGTATATGGCCTTAATCATGAAAGAGTTGAATTGTTTGTAAAACTGCCTGGGAGACTGCTTAAGTTCATAGATGGACTTATTTAGAAGACATACCTTAGTTTCCTATCCTTCCTGAATATAACCTTAAGGTTATGTCATGTATATTCTTTCCTCCAGCTCATGATGCAGAAATACTATTTTGACATCCATTTGCTCCAACTTTAGATCAAACAGAGCTACCATCGCCAACAACATCTGAATAGACATATGCTTACAGAAGAGAAGATCTTATTCTAGTCAATATTCTCCTTTTAAGCATATCCTGCGGCAATCAACCTTATCTTAACTGCTCATTATCCTTCTTGTGAAAGACCCATCTATAACCTATCGCCTTGGAGTCATTTGGAAAATCTACTAATTTTCATATTTGATTTCTATCCAAAGACTCCATCTTCTGCTCCATGGCTATAATCCACTTGTCGTGCTCATATGCCTCAATCGCCTCCCTGTAACTACTAGGATCGCCTGTTCTATTATTAATACGAATGAGAAGTGATCATCTTCCCAGTCATATCTTGTTAGTGGCAGCGTAACTCTGACTGATCGCTTCAATGATCTAGATTGCTCTCGAGTAGCCTCCTGTTCGTTTTCATCTGAATCTGAGGAGTTCTCATCTGACCCGTCAGGCTTTTAGGGCTCTCTAAGAACCCAACTCTCTTTCTCTAAGTGTCTGTTGAACTGTCTAGAGCTTCACCTTGCGCTTTATCCAACATTTATGACCTTTCTTACAACATTGATTCTTCGTCAAAGACCACATCTCTGCTGGTAAAGACGATCCTTGTCTCAAGATCCCATAATCTGAAACCCTTGACTTCTTTGGCGAAGCCGATGAAGATGCACTTCTTAGACTTGGTCTCTAGTTTGTTCCTTTTCTGACTATCAATCAAACTATACGCTGGACAACCGAAAATTCGTAAGGTTGAATAATCCACATACTCTTCCCGCCATATCATCTCTGGATTCTGAAGATCAACAGCTGTAGATGGTGACCTGTTTACCAGATAGCAAGTTACTACCTTGAGACCCAAGACTGGATAACCTAAACAGACATCTATTTGGCTTTGCTGCCAACTCCACCTTCTCCACCTCTCATTACTCTTGCTTACTCCCCATCTCTCACTAGTCTTGCATATCTTGTCCGTAAATCGCTCTCTTACTATCAACACCATCCTACTATAAAGTATTCGAGTCTGCAATTGTATATACAAATACATGCACAAACTATACAAAGAAACCAATGATGGAAATAAACAGAGCAATGTGAAGCCTACTTTATGAATGACAGTAGAAAATATTTAAAACTTTAATGCAGGTTATTATGTGATGGTTTAGATTTACCCTAATGTTTTTCTTTGAGAGCTGTTAAAATATTGCATACCCGCAGTGTTGGACCTTTTAAGATCTTGAATAAGCCGGGTTGCAATACCTATATTATAAATCTTTCTAGAGATTATGACATTAGTTGTTCTTTCAATGTTAATAATCTAGTAGATTATAAGAGTTTTGATTGTAATCCACTGATTGATGAGCCTTCCCTAAGTCATTTTCTAAGACCTCCTCAGTTAGTCCACTCCCAAACACTCATCACACTACAACAGAGAGAGTTGATAAAATTTTATAGGGTGAAACTATCACCACCAAATATGGTAGAACTTACAGGTACTTGATCTGCCGGAGAGAAAAGATACCAACTGTTGATTCACGGCTAGATCGAGGTAATCTACAGCAGATTGATCCTGTACAACAGGAGAGTACTATTCCACCTGACTCGACGGGGTCAAGTCTTCTCCCACTCAGGGAGAATAATGTGGACATCCAGAGCTGAAGAAGCACGCCACGTGCATGATACGTGTATCACCGGTGGAGAAAATGCATCGTTCCAGCTTCCTAGCAGTAGAATTCTATTTTTAGTTTCTTTTTTGCAGCTATATTTTTATTTTAATTAAGAGTTTTTTAGTTTCGTTATTTCAAAATTGTAGTTCTAGTTCGATTAAAAGTTTGAGTTGTATTCAAATTTTGTAAAATCCTATATAAGGCCTTGTATCAAACAACGAAGGCAATAAAGAATATTTGAAGAAAAAACAATTGTGAGTGCATAATTGTGTGATTAGGATTAAATTCCTATTTATCAAAACTCTAAGCCTATTTCTTCTTCTCTCTCTCCTTCCCCATTACCATCGCCAAAATCTCTCTTTGTTCCTCTTCTCTCTCGTTCTCTCTCCTCACACTAGAGAACCCAACCGGCCACCATCAATATCTTCTTCTCTTATCTTCCCCCACCATGTCGCCCGATATCCTTCCTTCTTCATCTTCAGCTTCATCTCCAACAATGACAAGCCTAGGCTGACCTCCCGCCTTTGCCCTTGTGCTCCGCCGAGCACAAACGACCATGAGTCTATCGCCGCCCAAGCTTATGCTCAGCCCTGACATGCCTTGAGTCTAGGCCCACCGTCGGACTACCACCGCCTCCGCCATGCGGCAACATCTCTCCTACCACCATGCTGCCATCCACAAGACTGCTGCCACAACGTGGACTGAAGCAAACCCGATTTAAGAAACATGTCAATTTCAGGTTTAAGGGATCAAACTCATTTCAGATCCAAGCCCAAACCCGAGATCCACAAACAAAGAAAGAGAACGATTTAATTTTTCAAACCCGCGAAGGACCCGACCCGTTTAGTTACAGCAACCTGACCCGCTTCAAGTTTCAGATCCGACCTGCATGAACATTAACGAGTTCTGTGCAGACAGGCCCGTTAGTGCACCATCATCATTTTCGGTTTGTAACTATCACATCTAGACGCCGATGCAGGTGATCTTCGAGCCGTTGTCTTTGTGATGACAAGGTCTTCGCACCGACATCCACTTCAGGTCACTGAAATCTCTGTGATTTCAGTAAGTAATTTTTTTTAACACGATCTATTTATTTGTGGTTTGATAACCATCATCTTTTATTTTATCAATTATATATGCTGCCACAAATAGTGAGATTGTGAGATATGTAATTGCTAGTCTTTACATCGCATCTATAACTATGTGTTTTTGCTGGAATTGAAGAATATAAGTATGAATCTTTGAGTTGAATTATGGCGAGATCCGTGATCGAATCAATTGGATGATGGTTGGAGTGTGTTCTCCTTCCATTGGGGATGAACGTGGTATATTCACATGTTCAATTCCGACTTCGAATGAATGAGATATTCAAGTCTAAAGTTTGCCTAATTCAAAGCCAAATGGGACTAAACTGTTGGAATGCCAACAGTTGGGACTGTTGGACTGCCAACAGTTGTGACTGTTGGGTGCGTCAGTTGGGCAGCCAACAGTTGTGACTGTTGGGTGGAAAGGTTGCAACCTTCGTTGGGTTCGGACCTGTTGGCCCCTCCTGGAGCGCTATATAAAGCGCTTCCATCTCTCAATTGAAACACACCAACACCAACAGCAAACGTTCTCTCTCTTTCTCTAAGTTCTGCTCTGAAGTAAAATTCGGAGTTCTGAACTGGGCTTCCAGCGTGAAGTAGGAAAGCGACTTCCAAAGAAGATTCTGCGAAATTTGTTCTGAAAGAGGAATCAGAAAATTCAACAGATTCTGTTATAGAATTGTTGTCTGAATCTGGTACTTCTGAAGAAAAATATTCTTCAACCTTCCTTCGTCCTCAACAGTGGGTGCTACTCCAAAGTAAAGGCAAATATTCATTCGAAATTTGTCCTTGTACCGCTGCTTCAACGATCCTGTGGAAGGTACTGGTTGACTACGGTTTCACCGTACGGTGATTTGGTAGTGCTATCCAAATACCGTGAAGGAGTGTTGTATCTTGGGAGACCAGCGTCCATTTCCTGTTAGCACGGTGCGGGGACTTAATTGTCTTAAGGAGATTCGCTCTAAGCGTACCTCACTCCAAAATACTGTATAAGTGGACTAAGTCCTTTATACAGGGGATATACTTTACAGTATATCGAGACTGATTTAGATTCAGTCTAATTGGTGTTTAACCAAGGAAGGAAATTGAAAGGTGGTTCTTAATTAAGGAACGTTCTATTGAACGAAAAACCTCCCACCTGATATTGCCGACCTGGCCAATTAGATTGTTGATATCTCAGTGATCTTGATTAGTTGTCAGATTGATTCCTGTTAAGCAGAAACCAACAATCTTAAGACAATTATTATTGAAGTTTCTTACTTCTGTTCTGCTTGAACTTGCATAAAATGTCTGAAACTAATCAAGATAGCTCTAGTAAGGCACCAAACATGCAGCTACAAGCTTTGATGCCAACTCCACTTCCTAACCCAAAGCCGGAGAAGCCAGGAAAATTTGATGGCACAGAATTCAAGAGGTGGCAACAAAAGATGCTCTTCTACTTGACCACTCTTCATCTGGCAGATTTCCTGCAAGAAGATCTACCAGAGCTTGCAACTGATGCATGGACTCAATGTGACTTCCTTTGCTGAAATTATATTTTAAATGGACTGGATGACTCTCTTTACAATGTCTACAGTCCTATCACTACAGCAAAGAAGTATGGGCCAGTCTTGACAAGAAGTACAAGACTGAGGATGCTGGTACCAAGAAGTTCGTCGTAGGACGATTTCTGGAGTACAAAATAGTGGATAGTAAGACTATAATCAGTCAGGTGCAAGAGTTCCAACTTATCTTGCACGAGATAGAAGCCGAAGGTATGATTCTTCCTGAAACTTTTCAGGTGGCTACTATCGTGGAGAAACTCCCACCTGCGTGGAGAGATTTCAAGAACTACCTGAAGCACAAGCGAAAGGAGTTAAAGTTGGAAGATCTCATTGTGAGGCTTCGAATCGAGGAGGACAACAGAAAGTCTGAGAAAAGGAGCAGTAAGAACTCCTACGAAGCAAAAGCCAATGTGATCGAAGACTCAAAGAGGAAAGCGCCTACTTCCAAAGGCTTAAAGCGGAAGAAGACTTCCCAGGGGTACAGTCAAGGTCCAAGAAGGTAAGAACATGCGCTTCAAGGAACTTGCTACATCTGCAACAAAGAGGGGCATAAGGCGAATGAATGTCGCAGCCGTCTCAAATAGAACAAGAATCTTGTTGATGGTCTTTTTAGAGACAATGTTGCAGTGGTAGACAAAAAGTCTGTGTATTTGTACCCGAAGCTTATAAATAAAAGAAAATCTTCTGTTTATTTGCTTGAGTCTCCAAATTTGTGGCATGCTAGATTAGGGCATGTAAATAACAAGTCATTAAAGAACTTGTCTAATCTGGGATATATTCCTAAACTCAACTTGGAAGAAATTCGCAAGTGTGAGATTTTTGTTGAGGCTAAGTTGGCGAAAAATTCATTTCACTCAATTGATCGAAATACAGAACCTTTAGGGTTAATTCATAGCGATCTGTGTGACTTGAAGTTTATACCAACTAGAGGCGGTAAAAAGTATTTTATTACTTTTATTGATGATTGTACAAGATACTGTTATGTGTATCTTTTAAACAGTAAGGATGAGGCAAAATAATATGTTTATAACATATAAAGCCGAAGTTGAGAATCAACTCAACAAGAAAATCAAGATTCTAAAATCCGATAGAGGCAGAGAATATGAATCAATGATTTTAGTGAGTTATGTGCTAATTTTGGTATAGTCCATCAAACTACAGCACCATACACTCCTCAGCAGAATGGAATTGCTGACGGAAGAACAAAACTTTGAAGGAGATGGTTAATTCCATGCTCGTAAGTTCTGGAGCTCCGCAGAACTTGTGAGGAGAAGCTCTATTAACTGCAAATTATATTCTAAATAGAGTACCCCACAAGAAACTTGGTCTTATACCATTTGAGTTATGGCATGGAAGGACACCTTCCTACCATTACCTCAAAATGTGGGGGTGCCTTGCAAAGGTGCTAGTAGCACCATTACTAAAAAAGACTAAGTTGGGAGCAAAAACTATGGACTGCATATTCATAGGCTATGCCTTGAATAGTAGTGCCTACAGATTTCTGGTTCATAAATCAGAGATACCAGATATTCATGTAAACATGATTATCGAATCTAGAGATGATGTGTCTTTGAAGACATCTTTTCGTTCAAACGGGAAGCAGATAAGACTTCTGGGAAAAGAACACACGAGATGGCGTTCAGGATGAAGTTTCGAGGAACCGACTGTTAGTGCGGAAACTGAACCAAGAAGAAGTCAGAGATCTAGAATCTCAAAATCTTTTGGTCCAGATTTCATAGCATACGCTATTGAGAGCGAGCCTCAAACATTAAAGAGGCTATGTTAACCCCAGAAGCACAAATGTGAAAAGAAGCTATAAATAGCGAAATAGAATCCATACTAAGTAATCATATTTGGGAATTGGTAAACTTGCCTCCTGGAAGTAAACCAATTGGGTGTAAGTGGATTTTCAAACGAAAATTAAAACCCGATGGATCTATCGATAAGTATAAGGCTAGATTAGTAGCCAAGGGTTATCGACAAAAAGGACTTGACTACTTCGATACTTATTCACCAGTACAAGAATAACGTCCATTCAGATGTTAATTGCAATTGCAGTATTGCACAACTTAGATATCCATCAAATGGATGTCAAGACTGCATTCTTAAATGTGAATTAAATGAAGAGATATATATGGAGCAACCTGAAGGATTTAAAGTCAAGGGTCAAGAACACAAGGTGTGTAAATTGGTAAAATCCTTATACGGTTTAAAGCAGGCTCCAAAACAATGGCATGAGAAATTTGATAGTGTCATGATCAAGATGGATTCACTATCAATGAATGCGATAAGTGTGTTTACACGAAAACAGTTGGAAACGCACGTATCATTGTTTGTCTTTATGTAGACGACATGTTGATACTTGGGACTAATATTGAAATTATTAAGTCCACTAAAAGAATGTTATCCAACAGTTTTGACATGAAGGATCTGGGGGTTGCTGATGTAATTTTAGGAATTAAAATCACCAGAACACCAGATTGAATTAGTCTATCTCAATCTCACTACGTGGATAAGATGATAGAAAGATTCAAGGATCATGGGATATAAAGGAAAATACAAATCCTTTTCTCTCACACATCCACCTTCATAAGAATACAAGAACTGGAATACGCCAGTTGGAGTATTCTCAGATTATCGGAAGTCTAATGTATTTGATGAATTGCACTAGACCCGATATTGCTTACGCTGTAAGCAAGTTAAGTAGATACACTAGCAATCCTAGTGATCTACATTAGACCGCTCTACTACGAGTATTGGGTTACGTATCACATACCAAGGAATATGCCTTGAGATATGGACAGTATCCACCTGTACTGGAAGAATACAGTGATGCTAATTGGATTGCAGATTTGAGGAATCAAAATTAACTAGCAGATACATATTTACTCTAGCAGGAGCAGCGGTATCATGAAAGTCTTCTAAGCAAACATGTATTGCTCGTTCCACTATGGAATCGGAATTCATAGCCTTAGATAAGGCTGGAGAAGAAGCAGAATGGCTTCGACAATTCTTAAAAGATATACCATTATGGCAAAAGCCAGTGCCCGCTATATGTATACACTGCGATAATCAAGCAGATATATCTAGGCACAAAATGTTATATACAACGGTAAGTCTAGACATATTCGTCGTAGACATAATACCGTGAAGCAGTTGCTCTCAAATGGAATTATTTCTATTGACTTTGTATCGTCAAAGGATAATTTAGCGGATCCGCTAACTAAAGGTTTAAGTGGAGAGCGTATAAACTGCGCATCGAGGGGAATGGGTCTAAAAGCCTAACCTTATCGAGTCAGCTTAATGGAAACCTCACTTAGCGACTGGAGAATCCCACGGACTAAGTTCAAGAGGAAAACTAGTTATGATTGACTCAGCAAGTAAGCACTTGGGAGTTTGACTCCAATCCATTCCTAAAGTGCACATAAGTGCTTTTCTACAAGTGGATTAAGGATAAACTTAACGCTTTTTATGATGCCTATATCTTGTTACTAAACAAGTGGAGTAGAGTAGACTACTCTTAAAGGTCCATCACCTATGTGAGTATAGAGTTGGGTCAGCTCTTTGGGAATTTCTATGGAGGCTGTTATTCCCTAAAGATACTCTCAGAAACCAAGAATGTCCAGGGCCAAAACGGACACAACCGAGAACCAAAGTTAATTTGGAAAGTCACTGTGTGAAGCTTGTTGACTTGACTTACACTAACGGCTAAAAGTTCAAGACCTAGTTCACTGATTAGCCAGTAAGTCCGATAAAGCTCTCGCTATGGAAGTTCAAGACCTAGTTCACCTATCCTTATGCAGTTTCTTTTCTCAAGTACCTTTCACAATAGAGTCAGTCTCTCTGTGTGTCATTCCTTGAATCTCCATTCATTGTGGGGGATTGTTGGAATTGAAGAATATAAGTATGAATCTTTGAGTTGAATTATGGCGAGATCCGTTGATTGAATCAATGGATGATGGTTGGAGTGTGTTCTCCTTCCATGGGGATGAACGTGGTATATTCACATGTTCAATTCCGACTTCGAATGAATGAGATATTCAAGTCTAAAGTTTGCCTAATTCAAAGCCAAAATGGGACTAAACTGTTGGAATGCCAACAGTTGCGACTGTTGGACTGCCAACAGTTGTGACTGTTGGGTGCGTCAGTTGGGCAGCCAACAGTTGGACTGTTGGGTGGAAAGGTTGCAACCTTTCGTTGGGTTCGGACCTGTTGGCCCCTCCTGGAGCGCTATATAAAGCGCTCCCATCTCTCATTGAACACACCAACACAACAGCAAACGTTCTCTCTCTTTCTCTAAGTTCTGATCTGAAGTGAAATTCGGAGTTCTGAACTATGCTTCCAGCGTGAAGTAGGAAAGCGACTTCCAAAGAAGATTCTGCGAAATTTGTTCTGAAAGAGGAATCAGAAAATTCAACAGATTCTGTTATAGAATTGTTGTCTGAATCTGGTACTTCTGAAGAAAAATATTCTTCAACCTTCCTTCGTCCTCAACAGTGGGTGCTACTCCAAAGTAAAAGGCAAATATTCATTCGAAATTTGTCCTTGTACCGCTACTTCAATGATCCTGTGGAAGGTACTGGTTGTTGACTACGGTTCGACCGTACGGTGATTTGGTAGTGCTATCCAAATACCGTGAAGGAGTGTTGTATCTTGGGAGACCAGCGTCTATATCCCGTTAGCACCGGTGCGGGGGACGTAATTGTCTTAAGGAGATTCGCTCTAAGCGTACCTCACTCCAAAATACTGTATAAGTGGACTAAGTCTTTATACAGGGGATATACTTTACAGTATATCGAGACTGATTTAGATTCAGTCTAATTGGTGTTTAACCAAGGAAGGAAATTGAAAGGTGGTTCTTAAATTAAGGAACGTTCTATTGAACGGAAAATCTCCCACCTGATATTTGCCGACCTGGCAATTAGATTGTTGATATCTCAGTGATCTTGATTAGTTGTCAGATTGATTCCTGTTAAGCAGAAACCAACAGTTTTAACTTAGTATTTGTATTTAATCTTATCTTAGATTTAGAACAGTATAACTGTGATTGCATCATTTTGTTAAAACTCATCTGCTCACTTATTAGTTTTAATTATTTTTCTATCCAAGATCGATAGTTTGGTGAAATATAACGAAGTTTCGTTCTGCACTAATTTCTGATTCACGCACACATCACGTCCCCCCCCCCCCCCGGAAAAAAAATCCCCACATCCATAAGCTCAAGGATTTTACTATATTAGAAATTAAGAATCTTTGAGGTAATTGCTTGATCGCAAGATCGCCCCCTATTAGCTGAATGCTTGAAGATGAAAGCATCTCTTTTCAATAAATCCTTGTGTATAATTTTGGTCCTAAAATCTAGGTGGAGAAGTAGTGTGTGGAAAATAACAATAATACTTGGTGCACTAATAAATAAGGGCACCAAAAACAATATACTATTACACGTTAGGCCCACTTATTAAATGTGTGTGGGTTCACACACATGAACCGAACTCCACTAATAGTCGTTTCATGAGTTAATTATTGGGTGTCTTAATAGTGAGTTTATAACTTTACGTTTCTTATTTTCTGACTTTTCCTTTAAAACTGTTACGGGCTTGTTTCATATGTGTGAGCCACACACATATTATAATAACATATTATAGAAGATTAATCTCGCATTGACACGTGAGATTGACCCTCTTATAATATTATAAGAGATTAAAAAAGTTTATAGTTTTTTTCTCCTTGAACCCCGACATCAATCCACATGTCAACGCGGGATGGGATTGATTCTTATAATATGTACGTGTGGCTCACACACATGAACCAAATCACTTTACAACTACCCTTCTATTAAACAAAAAAAAAAGAGAAATGAAGGAAAAAAAGAAACAAGAGAAGAGTTGTTTAAGCGAACAGACTTTCATTTTGTTTTATATTAGTATGAAAGTATTATATACTTGAGAAATTAGATAATGAAATAGGAAGAGGTATGAATTAACAATAATCATTTTCTAGAACTTTTGCATTCAATTAAACTTTAAGATTGCGGTTCTATTATTTAAATAAAAATTTAAAAAGTTGGGCAAAAAAGAGAAAGAAAGAGGTATATAGCAGGATATTCATCTATAAAATTTTTTAATATTAATTTAAATGTTAAAATTCTTAATTTATTTATTATCTCCAAGTCAAGAGAAATTTAAGTTAATAGAGGTTCTAAACTAACATACAAAATGTCTATATTTCATTTTTAAAATTTAATTTTTCTAAATGTTTTGAACTTATTCTAACAGTAGTTTCCAAAGTTTATAACGGATGTCGGCTCAATCTGAAGGAAATTATGCGGAAGCTTTACAAAATTATTATGAAGCTATGCAAGCAGAAATCGATCCTGAAAAACACCTAGAGGGGGGGTGAATAGGTGCAAGTGCTAATCTAGTGAACTAAGTGCTCTAAATGCGGAAGCTTAAAAACAATATTGCAATCACACTTAATACAACACACAAGTGTAGCCGAATTCCCGTGAAGAGCTCTGGACTAACTCCTCTTGATCCCCTTGAATGGGTTGAGGCTATGTGAAGCTCTTGTGGTTAAGTATAAATGAGGCACACACAAACAACCAAGCATATAAGATGAATAGACAATATGAATATATGTAAGGCAACACAAGCAATATGAATGATATGACAATATGAATAATGCTATGCACAAATAAAGAGAGAGAGAGTTGAGAGACAATGATCAAACGCAAAGGCAATGATATGTTTCGAGGTTCGAGCCCCTAGCTCTACATCCCCGCCTACACCACCGTGTAGGATTTCCAATCACTATAGGAGTACCGAACTCCTCTCTCAACCTTACAAAGCCACCGAGGCTATACAACCACAATCCACCTCTACCGAAGAGGGATAAGGCCCGTAGCCAATACAAACACAATCACCTCTACCAAAGAGGGATCCAAATCAATACCACTCCGATCACCTCTACCAAAGAGGGATACACAAAATAAGGAGGGTTTACAACTTTGGAGGCTTAACCTCAAACACTTTTCTTTTTCTTTTCCACAAAACAAAGATCCTAAATAGATTAGGATAGAAGATAGCTCAAGTGTGGAATCAAGGTGTTTTTGATCAAAGAAAACTCTTGAGAAAACACCAAAAATGATATAGAGATTTTTGCTCAAAAACAATTCC